>CCAG010022437.1:0-23885 GCA_001077435.1 Glossina morsitans morsitans
TATAAACAATACATACATACATATATGTACATATATTTAATTTATATACTTATAAACATAAATAAATATATATACATATATATATATATATATATATATATAAATATATATATATTAATGTCTTAATTAAAACTTCTACAAGCATCAGTTGGGCGTTAACAGGAAGTGGAAAATTTCGTTAAAAATTACAGAAGAATTTTCTGCCTTCGTTGCCAATAATAAATAATAATAATAATTTTTTAAAATCTCGCTTCGTTTTTGCTTTATTCGCTTACATTGATTTAGTTATTTGCAAGAACAATGAAACCAAAAATAACAATAAAAGATTTACTTATTACTTTGGCCGGGTGTCGGTTCCGTAAATGGTCATTTGAATTTTCGAGCTAAGGTATAACTAAAAAGGAGCGGTTTTAAGTGACTTTTTAACGAAGTGTTCGAGAGAGTGGCACCTAATAATAGACCGATACATTAAAACGTATGTATATTAAAATGCCTGATGATGGCAGTTATTTACGATCAAGTTCGTTAACAATTGACAGAAAAAGTTGCATACGGCGATAAATAAAGAGGAAAACTGGATAGCGAATGAAGGAAATTTTAGTTTCGTATAATTTGTGGTAAATGTACGTAAATCGTTGCGTTTTTGTTCCCCTTCCAGCTGAAGTAAAATCCCTGATTTCCCCTGATCCCTGGTTACTTGGAGCGGAGTTATAATATTAATTATGGTTCAAGAGTAAAGAAAAGCTGCATAAACGCTCTCTGAGCACCAAAACGCATAATTTCATAATTGGATTCACAATGTATATAGATTAAGCAGATCAAGAATTGTCTACATTACTGATGCTTGATGAATTAAAACGAATCCCACACTTACACTGACTGTCATGAAGTAGGATCCTAAACTTATTAAATTGTGGGAGAATTAAATGACCGCAACCGTGCATTGACTAAGCTAGTCGCGCACTACCCCAATAGCAATTTGTAAAGAGTGAGATCAAGGCTTTGAAGGATCAAAACAATATGGTTACTGTACCTGGCACGCTAGACAATGTGTGAAGAAAATATACATTTTCTCGGACGAAATGCTTGACAAACGTTGCACATTGCACATTGAGCTCTCCTTAAGTAAAGGTAGGTCCGCGCTAGGTCTCATTAAGGGATGGTCCAAAGAGTTTAAGGATTCTTGCATTACAAAAAGGCTATACGTGTGCTTAGTTAGATCAGTACTTGACTATGCTTCTGCTGCGTGGACTCCTTCCTATAGATGGTGTATGGAATCATTTGAATCCGTTCAAAAGCAATTCTTGCTCTTTGCCCTTTGGATTGAGAACTGCTTGTCTCTCTGCCTCCTTATGGAAAAGGATTGCTTCTGTTATCTTTAACGTCACTTGATTATCGTAGTGTTTCTTTCTTAATTAACTTAATGGTACTATCGATTCGCCCCCATTACTTGATGAGACAAGCTGCAATGTCCCTAATCGCTTCTCTCGGCGCTTTATTTTCGTTAAGCTAAGTAACTGTAAATAGAATTGTGAGCTGTTCAATCCGTTCAGAGTTGTTTGCAGAAACTTAAATGATTTCTACCACTTAATCTCAATATCGGACTCTTTAAAATCCATCAAACAACTAAGCTTAATACCCACGATTTGCCTATGTCGTATTTAAGCTAACTTGCAATCTTCACATCTCACTATGATTTGAAAATGAACTGATGTTGTTTACTGGTATCAGTTGCCAGGCTTTTGCATGCTTGGAAGGAAATCGATTAGTGGCTCACTTGCCTATGGTTGTTGTGTATATGTTTTTTTTTGTCTCTTCACTTCTTCTAAAATATTTTATACTAACTTTTAATAATAATTAATATAAGATTTACTTCCAAGAGTCAAATGAATTCGGCTGTTAAATAATTTTAGCGGAGTTTCCTGAATAAATAAATAAAAAAATAAACATTCGAGATAATCGCAGTTCGTAAGATTAAGTTGCTTCCTTGCAACTCCTTTGGATTACGATTTATGTAAAATGTTTTTTGTTAATAATGCGAGAAGGCCCTAAATTTATGTGTAATCAAAAGTCGAAATTTTTTTGCCATTTTCAGACAAGATCCTGTCTGTTGCAGTAAGATTCTCTAAGCGATATAATAATTTTAGATATTTACAATTATTTCAAGGTTTCTCTTGCATCCTGCAATTCCTGAAAACCATTTGTGTTCGGCCAGGGCCAATCTCTGCCCATTAATACGCCTGCGTGCTCTCTAAATTTTTACCCATCATATGGCATTGTCGTGATAGAAGATGACTTCATCTTAGTTCCGCGCTTTAATCGCATTAGTTGATGCCACTTGATGACAGTGGAAAGTGCAATTGCACATCTGGCCAGATGGAAGTAACTCACAATGCATTATTTCCTTGCAACGCCCTCATATACAAGATATTACTTTACGTGCCGTCAATTTCAGCTTTCCCACCATTTTCACGATGGTACGCACATGGAAATTCAATGAATGAAGTCTTCTACCATTAATTCCTATGATGTCCAAATATCGATGTTCTCTTTGTATCCAGTCTGCACATAGTCAAGCAAGTGCAGTTTTTTAGTCAATAGTCGAAAGTTCCGTAGCGATGCCTTAAGATGAAGTCGTCGCTTCACTCGTGGCATTTGCTTGAGAAATAAAGTAGCATAACAGAACGAGCAGATATCATTAACTTCTAACATCATGACAGTTGTAAACATAATTGTTTTCGTTATATTTTTAAATTCATTGCGAATGAAAAAAAAAGCGAAAAGACCAACATAACATACTCTATAACTATATATGGCTACTACTATATACTACTATAACTAGTATATAACTGTAGCTGACAATCCGCGTAAATGTTAGAATATTTTAATTTCTTGGCTATGTTTAGAAAACGTCGTCGTTTCAATGGTGACGATGGCAATGGCGATAATAGTGGAAATAATTACTCTTTGTTCAATAATCTCATTGGTTCTTGCAATTTCTTATTTGGTGTCAGTAGCAATGATTTCGATAGAAGTCAAGAAATTCAAGTAATGCAAATGTCACTGTTGCTCACGTCTCGTATTCAGGCAGTGATATTGGCATATGTGTTGATACGCTTTTCAATTTAAATGAAAGCTTTGTTACCGTTCTAGACGAGTTAGATGCACGTGTTGAGAAGTTTCGCAAGCATGCTTTGGACTTGCAGGAGAAATGTGACTTCCTGCGTATGTTCATTGACAAAAGCAATGAGTTTATGCAAAATCTAAGAGGAGTTAACGCTCGTTTATCAACTGTTGAACGCGATCGCTCGCTAGATGGTCAAATGGAACAGGAATGTCTGCTGGAGAGTTGGGGAAGATGTTAACTTTGTTAGTACAAGTGATCAGGTTAAGTGTAGAGAGAACAGATAAGAAAGTCGAAAGCTGTACGTGAGATGTTCAAACGATATATTTGTATATACTAATGGAGTATCTTAACAAATATATTATATTCTCTTTTCGATATCAATACCAATATGTCGACAACAATGACTCGACTTACAAATCCAAGGTAGACATACACGCAACACCGTTATTGCGATGTTTACCTTCCAGGTCAGAAGCGTGGAACAATAACATATTCGTTATTTTGGTAGTAAAATCTAGAGCAGATTTACGATATTTGCTTGATTCGATTTGATTGTTCCCCTGAACTCTTTATATAACTATTTGTACACGCAATGCGAATCGAAGAATATATCGTAATCTTTTATCTGTCTATATATTTTGGATCTAAAGGCTGCCGGATAATTTGGATCATATGCTCGTCAGTATTGAAAACTCAAGAGCTTTTGCTTTTGCAATTGCTTCAGCTTGTGCAAGACCGCCCAGTACAGTCAATCATCTGTCACTGTTTCCGCAGTTTTCTTCTTCTCTTTTTTGTTTTGGCTAAGTGTATGAAGATGTGTTCCTGACATATATTATGAAACTCGTGCGCAAAATCTCCGTGCGCAACTCATTACACTCTCAGAAACCGTGAGTTCCCTCGAAACGATCCATACGAACTTCAAATTGCTTCGGTTATCAATTAATTTTTTTGGAAATGAAGCCACGGATCTTATCAATGGCAATGCACACATTTATATATTTGTCAATAGTCGTCTTTCGCGCGTATAACCGGAATTGCATTTGCTTTTTCCATTGCATTTTATTTGCGATCTAAAAACAAAAAAGACGCATAAAAGCTGCTTGCTATATACTACGGAAATTACAGTCACACATATATGTGAGTGTTCTTAAATAGTACATGCAACCTGTACGTACTGTAAGTACAAGACAATATCGTTCGATTAATTAACAATAAGGAAATCAATTTTTTTGTATGGAAGCAGAACTAAAACGCACATATAACTAACTAAAATAAAAGTGCTATTACAGGTCTACTTACTCAGTTCAGCTTAAGTTATTCTACCTTTGAAATCCGCATTAATCGTGTTCTATAATTACGCTATCATTAAAGCACTTAAACGTGTGACGTAAAATGAAATTTTCAAAGTATTTTTCGTAAAAACCTTACAGTTAATGTCTGTTGTGTTTTTTTGTTTGTTTGTTTGTTTTCTTGTAATGTCTTTATAATTACATTATTTTCATTATAATTAAAATGTTTTATGGCTACAAAATAATTATTTCCGTTAAAGTTTAAAAGATAATATATTCATTCCTCAACTTTTTTTCGATATTCATTCTACATACATATCTCTTCTCCCATTGAAATGAATGAAACTCTTCGGCCACAGTTCTTCGTCTTTTTAACATTCCCTTTACATATTTAAATGTTTCCCAACATCTGAGGCGTTAAGGCAGAAAAATTGTCTTAATTGGTCTATACATACATATGTATGCATAAAAGTTCCTATTCCTATTATCGCTCAGCCAATGCTTGGTTCTTTCATTGCATGGATTTCTTTCAAGTAAAAGTTGATTAGAGGAAAAGCAATAAAATTTTTGGTAATCATTTGTTGCATTTATTCACCGCAAACAGAAACTTCTAGTAACAGAAAGAAAAAAAAAAAAAACGCTTTACTCCGCCCAGTAACCTGGTATCCAGAACGTAACGTTTAAATAACATTTTGCTGCAAATGCTTATTGTCTCACATTAAGGGCGATTCGTTAGCGAAGTGTACCACGATAAGGAAAATAAAGTTATAATAATAAATATATATATTATTATGTAAGGTGTGTGAATGTGCACTCAAGATATAAAAAGATGGGAGTAAAACAGAATGTACTCTAAACGATTTTGAACGAAAGCTTTGCCAAGAATAATAATGAGCGCGTTGCGGATGAGGGAAGAGTGCTGACAGTGTTACAGCAGCAAATAACCTATTATTTGGACTAATAAAAATATGATCAGAGGCATTATACTGAAACCAAAGAAATTACAACATTTACGAAATTGTTGCTGTTGCAACTCTTTAATCTTAATATCGCTTAAAGGTAAAATAAAGCTAAACGAAAAACAATAAGCAATTGAGGCCATCAAGAAGAATACACCGTTTGTACTGATAGTTGCAAGTAACGGCAAGATAGTATATAGAAGTGTTTTTAGAAGTGTGTGAGAAAAAGGTAAAAAGAGAAATATATGTAAAAATAAATCAGAAGGAAATTTTATTTAACTTACTCTTGATAACCACCACACCACACCCCACCCCACTTACTTATTGTTGTTGTTGTTGTCTTATTAAATATGCTTTGCCAAATGTTACATTCGCCTTGAAGTGAGAATTTGCATTCATCTTAGCAAACAACTTTTTCGAATGAGTTTACATATGATTTTGGGCAGCAGTCTTTCACAGTTTCGATTAATGTCTCTTTTAAGATGTAATTGTTGTACGGATGCGCTTGTACACTGATCGCAGAAATATTACCCTGCAGTTTTCAATGATCGTAGAAAACATTTATAAAAAGTTTTAGGTCAACATCAGATACGGGTTGTAAGTTGTACTCCTCACACCCTTTACAAACTTGATTTCTCCGTCAACCATCAGCATAAATATGCAAAGATTTCCGTTTTCTTTATCAAATGATTGACTTTTAAGAGTTCCAATGAAAAGCAATCGAATCAGAATGTATCAGGGGTAACCCTTCTAGAGTTCTGAACCTAGAACTGAAATTCTAAAATAAAAACTGAGTGATAGGTAAAAGAAAACAGATTAGGATGGCGAACGAATAAGGTATGGAACTTCCTCTGTCAGCGTTTGGCAAATTGTGACTTCTTAGTGAACCTGGTGAAGTATACTTAGCATACCTTTTAGAAGTTTTGAACAAATCGAATTCTGCGAAAAAAAGCAATCAAGCGCGGGAAGCATTATTTTTCCCTCTTATAGGAAACTGGTATGGAGTACTGGTAAATGGTCACGTTTAATAAAAAACGAAAAAGGCATGATATTGACAGTTCAAAAAACCGGACTGGATAGGCCAGGAGAACTGCTAGCGTAAACAGTAAAGCCGAAAACCCTCGACCAGCCCCACTTTAGCTGAGCTCACTATAGTTTGTTAAGGTTTTAATTCCTACGCAACCTTTGACGAAGAACGCTATCCATAATGGGTCATTCGGTTGCTCCAATCATTCCATTCCCCTCTACCTATAATCTTTCCTATTCACTCTCGCACGTTTACGTGTAGGAAAGATCGCCTGAGTGGATGGTCATATGCAAAAGAAAAAAGGGGAAAAAAATTAAAGAGATACGCGAGATGGCCTAAAAGGCTGATTTTTCGGCATCATATTGTCAAGCCCGTTCAAGAAATCTTAGAAACGCTGCTATCTCGGCTCTATTTCACACACATTTCTCTTTCTGACTAAGACCTGTTTTAAGCGGTAATATGCTGTCACGCCAAGTAGTGCTTTTGTTTTTGTTAGGACAACAACAAAAATAAATGCTTTTATGAGCAGACTTAAAAGGCAAAGTGTCATTCGGACAATGGACATATGTATGGTCGCAAAGATGAGATGAATGGAAACTTTGCAACATAACAATACTTCGAATAAAATGTAAATAATAAACCAGCAATAAATCTGGACCTTTGGAAATCTTAGTGATTCCATTCTTTCAAGTTTTTGTAACATCCTGGGTAAAAGTATCAAAAGTAAAGGACTTTACAGACGAAAGCAATTTCACTACGACCCAAGGATTTGCAATTATTCTTCCGTATCTCTAGTGTGTTTCGTATGCTTCGCATTTGTCCTTACGACATCGCCGCCGATTAAAAAAAATTGAAATTATTTGCAATGTGAGTATAAAAAATTTTATTGATATGAAATGTTTTGGAAATCGGAGAAAGGGGAATAAAAACATGTTTCGCATATAGAAGCATCCGTTTAGAAATTAACAATTATTCTAAGCTTGTGTGATTTCTGGCATCATCTCTGCCTGCATAACCTTTAACAATTAATTGCATATAGATCAGCAAATGTAAATCTTGTCGTTTTTTTCTGGCTCAGCCGCGGAAGATTTTGACATGAATCGTTTACTATGCAAAAATTTTCAATTAAAAACTTTCAATAGCTTGACTTTTTTTGTCCTCTTGTCTTGCTTATGCAATCCATATATGACAAGCGGTTATATAGAAGGCAACGTTATGTTGTTGGCTTTGTATTGTATCTCATACCATCCGTATGGCATCCGTAAACAAGGTGAGAACAATTTATTTATGATTTCATTTCATTCTGTCTCTTATTCTCTATGTATGTGCAAATGTATGTATGTATATAAATGTGTGTGTGTTTGTGAAAATAGTAAAAAAATAGAAAATTAGTTCTATAGACATATCATATGTTTAAAAGTAAGTTGCATACACACTTGTGGAGGTGTGTGTGTGTGTGTGTGTGTGTGTGTGTGTTCATGTGTGTTCATGTGTGTGTATGTGATTTCGAGTATAAAAAAAGACATTTAAAAAGAAAAGTGCTGTACAACACTACAAACAACTGACAGGAAATTAGTTTCCATTTTTTTTCTGTCCTCGTATGTTTATGGTGATGAATGAATGCTTCGACAGGATAGCTCTTCAATTTCAATATTTTTTCCAGCTGTTGTTTCCATTGTTATTTTGGAAAATCGACAACAGAAACGACTACTCGCCCACCCAATAACAGATCCAACGCGCCGCCCCCAATCGTTCTATTCAATTCTATTCTTTTCGATGTGCTGTTGGATAAAAATAATTTTTTCCATTACAATAAACCCTCATCATGCTATTCTTGCTTCTTCCTCTTTATCCACCCACACTCACTCACTCGCTTTATGTTTCTTTTGAATTGTTCAGCGCCAATAAAAAATGTAAATGAATGATAAATAAACAAAAAAAAAAAAAAAAATTTTGTATTAAATAAAATATTTCTCCTTTCACACACAGAAGCACATGATTATATAGCATCGACTTTATTGACTGTGTTCCTTTCGATTTAATTTGATTTTATTTCATTGTTATAACATAAATTGGTATAAAAGTATTTCATAAATACGAGGATGAGGAAATTCTAGTAAGCTGGAAGTGAAATTTGGATAACATTTCTGAAAGGGAAGTACAACACAGTGCATCAACTGTTGTTGGTTTGCTAGATTCTAGAAGAAGAAGAGGAAGTCCAGTGTGCTAGCGGACCGAACACAATCATATTCTTCTCTCTACGGAGATTGCTGGCGTAGTTGAAAAAGTCGTCCAACTTTTGTTAGTTTCGAGAATTTATTGTTACTACTTTTGGGATATTTGACGGATCGCCTGAACTAAGCATCTTGTCTGCTGAATTAGAGGCCTTCGCTAGCCCGTTCTATTATAATGAAAACGATTCAATAAGAATTTTTATGAGGTGATTGCAATGATTGGGGATCGACTGTAAGATGCTAAGCGAAGAGCGCCCTTCCACCTCTGTCCTTGGCCAAATAGTCAGACATATTAGGAAACTACTGCTTCTCAGTAGCTGCTAGCCTCTTGAATGATTTCATTAAAAGGCACTGTGTCGGGCAGCCGGGATGAGCTTGAGTTGAGTGTAATGTTTAATCTTGTTCCTCTTTTCGCTCGATGAAACGGTTTCCGTTTTTGAAATTTGAACGGGTTCAATAATTGAATCATTGGGAAATCCCAAAAGGTTAAGATGTTATGCTTACTACTCGGGAAAGTTCATACCGCTTACTGCTAACATTTCAGTTTTTGTGGAAAGTGGATTTTTTCTTGTCATGTAATGTGTAAGTTAACAATTTTGTATTGAAATCGCTTATGCAACGTTTTTGACTTCGTTTAATTCGCTTATAAGCACTCGTGCAATTGAAAAATTGAAAATCTCTTCAAAAATTCCAAAATCCTTGCAAGAATTGAAGTCACACTTTCACAGACAATTCGATGCCCGCTTTCGAACGCCGAACTTTAACTTAACTTATATTGCCATCTGATCTAGACGCAGTTTGATATGCGGTTTTCATAAGTAAAATAGTTTATAAGCCTTTTGAGGAAGAGAAAGTATTTCGCCGCATGCGACTTACTTGCTAACTGAAGACTTTATCGGACGCGCTGATAATAGATTGCTTCAGGGACAAAGACACATTTCTACGTCAAAAAAGTTTCGCTTGCAATAAGCGAAAATTTACAAAATCCGTAGTTCGGGCTTGAGAAGAATAGTCTTAGAATTGTCTTAGAATACCAAGCAACAACTCCAACGTCAATATCTTGAAAGCAAGTGATTTTTGCAGAAGTCGCCGGGATATGCATGAGTGCGAGCCATCTAGGGGCAACACCATTTACATTTATACGGGACAATTTACTTCAAATTCTTAAGAATCCATCCTATTCTGATGTTAAGCATTCCAAAAAAATATATCACGGAAATGGAGCCACTATATACCTGTTCTTGTTTCTCAAGCAATGTATTTTTTTCTAAATGGGAAGACTATTGACTGCGTAGGCCAGATGTAAGAGCAACGGCAGCAATTTCCCCGAAAGATCCCATTGGTTAGGTCAACATTTCGAAAGAAATAGGTTTCCTTATAACAGATACAGTCTTTGCAGCAGAAAGCAATAGCCTACTCTTTCTCTTTCTCCCTCTTCGAGCCAAGAGTACAAAAGTAACTGTGTTGTTACTTAAAGATATTTCGTATATTGCGCTCGTGTGTGTGATCCTAGAGGCACAAAAATAGTCTATCCAAGAAATCGAAAAGGTGGGTTCGATGCTCTTCCTACTTTGCTCATTCTCCCGTATGTATGCATCTTCTGTTGTGAGGAAGAGCCTCCACCCGTAGTCTAATCTAAGAATTAAAGTAGAGTTTGAAGGAAGGACCAACAAACTGAACTAGAATATCAAATTGCATATCTAGAGGGGAGATCTAGTAGAACAGATGAAAAGCCACATTTTCCATTATAGACTGTAAACGAGTGCAGTCTTGATAGATTCAGCAGCCCGTGCGATCCAAAATTAATAGCGAAGGGCAGAAAAGTTTCATTTGTATTTTCAATTTACTTATTAAAATTTAAGCGACAAGTCTGTAACAATTGTTTTGAGCCCGTCATCCTTGCCCGGCTTTCCAGTTTTTGGTTTTCGTTTTGAAAAACATTACCATCCCATATAATATACGTAACGTATACATATGCAATTGCTTGCATGTGTGTGTAATCATTAAAAACGTGATTTGTAATAGAAGCATTTTTACAATATGTTCACACTTCAGCGAACCCTCTCTCTCTCTCTCTCTCTCTCTCTTCTCTCCTTTTCTCTTTTTCACCCTTTCACTCTTTCGAAACAATTGATAAGCAAATCGAAACTAGCTAAACACTCCCTACTCCCTACCGAAATCTTTAAGGATTACTTTTCTATTTACTTTTAGGTTGGCTTCACACTGTCTGAATGGAAGCATGACTTTATTTTGACCAAAAGCAAAAAAAAAAAAAAACGTTTTTTTTTTTTACCTACAAACTGCTTTCGCTTGTGATCTTGTAATTGTTTAGCAGCGGTAATCGTTATGAAGGCAGACGTTTGCGCTTATAATTGTGCCTATCAACCGTGCACTTTGTTGGCTGGTGTTGCTGTTGTTGGCAACGATGTTAGCAAATAAAACAAAACAAAAAAAAAGAAGCAGTGTTTAGCGCTTAGCACTTTTATTCGTAGCGCGTTTACAATATTTTAACTTTATTACCAATTTTTGTCTTCGAGTAACTCTTTGGTATGAAACTTTTATAAATAAAAACTAAGCAAAAAATAAATAAATAACAACAAGAACACTAACAGCAAAAGAAGCGAAAAGAAAAAGCTTACAATACAAGACAACTTTAAACTCCTGCTGGTGCAACATGAGTTAAGGAGCTAATGTTTTGTGTATTAAAATCGTGCCGGTAACTCACGATTGTATCGCGTTTTATAGTAAACTTCTTGATTCGAAGCCAATGTGACGTCAGTTTCTATTTTTCCCTACATAACATAGAAGAACAAGCAATAAGCTGCAGTTAAGATTGCTGAAGCTGGTGTTACTGCTTATAAATGCTTTTTGTTTGCATATTGTTCTGGTTGAACGCTGACTGCGGAGAAGAAGAAGGTGGTAGTCGTGATGGTGGCGGAAGTTGTGTGGTGACGATGTGGTACAGCAGTGCAATGCTGTGCAGCCTGCGGCCTGCATAGTAACAACTTAATTTACTTTTATAGCACGAGGGCGAACAAAACAACAGTGGGTTTAAAAGGAATTCCTAGTATTTTCTCCTTTCTCATGCTTTCATATTGGTATTGCGCCTTTCGCTCTGCTCTGCTCTGCTCTGCCCAGTGCCCTGCGTCAGTGTTGCGAAACAAATCGTTAAAACTTTCATGAATTTTTCCAAAAACTATAAATCGTCTTAAGAGTGTTACAATAATATCTAAATTTATTTAAATATTTATTTATTTAAAAAAAATGCATTTTTGTTTATTTTTTGTTTTTCTCTATTCATGTCAGAAATTTGTTGATTTCTCTTTTAAAGTCATTGTAACAACTTGTTTTCAACATTACCGCTTCATGATTTATCGGGTGCGTTTAGAGTTTGCATAAAAAAAAAAAAAATGAAGAAAAGAAAAAAATTAAATAAATAAAAAGAGAGAGAGAGAAAAAAAAAAAAACGAAAAACGAAAAACTAAAACAAAAAGCAAAAGAAAATAAAAGGCAAAGTGGCCAATCTCTGGAAAATGAAACTGAATGCGATTAAAATTGATAATCGCGCCGTTTAACTTACTTAAAACTTGAGTTTCATTGCCATGATCTTAAGTACACTGGTGCTGCTCGAGAGCAGCCATGAATTTGCATACATTGAGCGATTCTATAAGATAATGTGGTCACAACACTCACAACGTTTAAACATATTGCGGTACACAAGCACAATCATGCATGCATGCTGGCTGACAGGCAGTTAGAGGCGGACAGCCAACTAAGCTCCGCTTATGCTCTTACATAGTTTAAACAAACAATGATCCTTATCTTTGGAGCAGGCATGACTACTCATGTCGAGTTGTTGTAGAATTACTGCTGTCGCTGTGCCTGTTGCTGTTGCTGTTGTTCTTGTTGTTATTGCTGCTTTTTTTAGTGGTCTAGCTACGATTAAATAAGGGTCTCTGTTGTTAGATTTCTTTTTCTTTGTTGTTATCATTGTTGTTGCTTTTTTAACGATACTTTGGAATGTTTATGATTATGTTGTTCAGTGTACTTGTGCTGTAGTTGTTTTTGTAGCTATTTGGTTAATCGCGATTTTTCATAATGTTTGCACATTATCTTCATATATCAAACTTAGCAGAAGGTCACAGTGTTTAAGCAGCTCTCAAACTCTAACTAAAATGAAGTAAAACCCAATAAATAATTCGCTTATGATAGATCGAACGAATTTTAGTTGATGCGCTCTTTATGGGACGTTAAAATTGATAAGAAACTACCCGTTATTGCCTTAGGCGCAGCCAGCTTTCATATTAACTGAAATCTGTTTTCTTCAGACTAAGTCGCAGTCGACCTGTCGAAACCTTATCAAGAGGGCGTTTTCGTTGTTCGTGTTTCGTTCGTTTTATTGATATTGATCGAAATTTGTTTTTTAACCAACGTCAAGTGCTTCGTAGTCCCCTAAAAATCGCTTCATAATCTAGTAAAAATATTTCGCAATTATCCTAATTCTAAGTGTTTTTGTGCTTTTTGCTTCCATGATCTTGTTCTTTGTTCCTATTTCTGTGAGAACCATTTCTGTCGCCCGGAGTACTTTCTTATCAACTTTATGTGAATCTTTGCTTATACTTTTAAAGACAACAATTCGATATCAAGTGACCGACTTTAAAGGCATGCTCCGTCGACTTATTTATATCAAAATTATCGATTGTTCCATTTCTCGCATCGAAAATCTAAATGTTTCAAAAATCTTTGGTCAGTTCCTCAACAACCGTAACCACATTGCCTTTCACGATCGATTAATTTATTTTACCCTTGACTTAAGCTGGCATATCCCCCTTCCGTGACGAAGGACGTGCGACATCAAAACGGGGGACGACTTTGACTCCTCACAGTATACTGACGAAAATGTACTTTTTCTTGGTAGACTGTCTTTATGTCGGTAAAGGTTTTCACCGCCAACTCCCTGAGTTTGACTTCTTCTTTGACCAGTGTACATGACATACATCTCTTGTCCCAATAACTTTCCTATTTCTTTGGTTTTTGTCTTATAACACTTTGTAAGTGCGATGTCAAAGGCGTTTTTATCGTACCGGACATTCTTGAACGGATCTAACCAATCTTTAATTATCTTTATTGGGTAAAGTCAAAGATAGTAATATGGCGTTGCGTACTGGGGGTTTGAAAATTCTTTCCATTCTTCCTTATTCTAAAGGAGAACACAATTTGTTTTGTTTATACAGGTTTGGAGTTTACTTTATGGTGACTTGTTGAGGACTTGAGATACTTTGCTGCAAAGTAGGAGATTATTGCAAATTTATCAAATGTGAAAGGGATTAATCCAAATCGTAGAATATTTTATATAGGTAACCCTTTGCGGGACATCTCCAGGTTTATAAAATTTCAGTTTAAAAAAATCCTAGCTGTTGTGTCTTTTCAACATTTTTTATATTAACTGAAATAGTTTGCCCAAAGCTGCTGAATGCAAGGCAGAATTAGCGCTGGTCGACCTCCACACCTAAAATATAAATGGTGAGACTTGGAGAAAAAAAAGACAAAAAAAATAAAAAAATTTTATAATTTGGGTCTTGCAGATCGCTTCCTAATTCAGAAACAGTGCCTGGCTGTTAGGTAGGCTCGTCTTTAAATTCGCTTCTGCTTGAGTACAGAAATAGAACAGTAGAGAAATGTTCCCTCTGAAGTGATAAAACGAAAACACAGTACTATGTGTGCCGATGTGATCTTTTTAATAGGCATGATTATGATGCTTGTGTTTGGTTAATGGTTCATTGGTAAAACAATTAAAAGAATTTGTAACATTTTCGAAAGTCATAAAACGTGTAGGAGTCTCTTTTAACGAGATTTCTTTAAAAATAAAACGAAACGAATTATTTTTCTTGTCATTACCCGATTACAATAAAGTTGTATGTGAATGTGTATAAGCCGGTATAATACGTAGATAAAAAAAAACAAAAAAAAATTAAATTTTCTAACATTTGATTTATTGGTTAAAAATTTCTTAATCGTTCATGCATATAAACAGACAACAGAGCTGCAGCAGCGATAGATTAACAATAATAAAAAAAAAATTAAATTTCAAATAGAAAATTTTTTCCTTTAGACTGGATTTGACAGCGGGCGTAGTGACCACTTCGAAGCCTAGCAGAATTTGTTCCGTAATTATGATAGCTATGATTGTAGAGAACGATGTCCTAAATTTGGATCGAATTATGTTTAAGCACATTTCTGGATTACCATCACTGTGCGCCTTTATGGTTAGGCACTAACACACACTTCGTCTCTTTACCTGTAGATTTGTTTTTATAGCGTTATTCACATTGCTTTTAATTCTATTTACTGAACAAAAATTTCTTATTTTTAATTCTTTCTTTTTTTTTTTTTTTAATCTTTTCACTTTTACATCTGCTACTATACAAAAGCAAGGGGAGAAAGAGAGAGAGCATACATTTGAATATGTTTTTACTGTCATTGTATGATGTTTTTTATGGGCGACCATTTGAAATTTTATTAAAATGTTCGTTAGGTTATAAATCATGACAGCTTGAGTTTTATTATGACAGTTGAAAGCATACATCTAACCACTCAACGATCGTATAAAGACGCACATGTATACAGTTCATCAGTTACTGAATGATATATATATACATCTGTGTATATACATATATGTAAATACTAATATGTATTTGCGAAGGAAGAGAAATCTTTAGACCAATCGTTTTTATGTTTTCACAACAAAAAAAAAAAAAAAAAAAACGAGCTTGAATAATATTTATTGTAAATAGGATTTAAAGCGTTTAACATGCCTCCGGCACACAGAAGAGTTCGAAACCTCTGTAAAGGCATAGAGTTCGTAAAATCGTTTAACATGTCAATTTATTAAATTCATTTAGAATTAAACGTAATAATCATTTAATTTTTCTTGCTCTTCAATGACTACAGCATGGGCGTAACTCATTCCATTTAAATTACGTCGTATTCTTAAGGTTTGAAAAACGAAAAAATTCATTGAACCATAGGCGAATTAAATGAACCATCAAAGTAAATTCGTAGGCGTAGGAATGCCCTAACTTGGCGGGTGTTCAGAGTTTTCAATGGCCTTTGGAATTCGGTTAGTTTATTACTCTGGAAAGCGCATCATTTTCCGTTTACGATTCCATACTTTTTAGGAACGGACAGTCGCAGTAGTGTGTCGTACGTTATACAGGCATCACCAGGACGAGTGGGTGCCATGGCTGAGAAAGCCCAAGTAGTAGTGTTAAAAGCTCCGTTTGACCAATGGCAATACCCTTTTATCCCTTTCGAATACTTACGCTGCATGTATATAAACATACTCGCAAGCCCAAATTATCCCGATACCAAAGGCAATTGGGGGTTTTGGACAGGCACTCATCGCCTAACAACATCTCAGGTCTTCGCTATACGCGGTCGAGAGCTTCCAGGCAAGATTTAAGGACTGCCGACCACACCTGCAAGTAATACTCATAATTTTGACCGATGTTCTGCTATAGACCAACAAATCCAGTAAACGCCTAAAAAGTAAGAAATTTCCACCATATGGGAGGCTTACTTTTCGTAGAAGCGCTTATGTGGGAGGAGGTTCAAAAAGTTCACTTTTTCGTTCTAAATGTTTTCCCGCCAATCTAATGCCGTTACTTGGCTTTTTTTGTCTGGTAATTTTATTGACTTTCTGTCACCAGTGCTGTAAGGGCATAACGAGAATAAGATGCAGAATATAAAGACAATTTTCAAACTGCTTTTTGACGCATCTCGGGCCACGAAAAAGGAGCATAGTTTGAACAGTGAGAGAAAAAAATCCATCACTTTGAAATTTGATTCCACCGATCTATATAATGTCTTACCACAACAAGTTCATCATTGAGAGAAAAACCCGCCGCTCTCTCAGTTTGCTTAGTTGCATAAAAGTCAAGTAGTTTTAAAAAAGCTGTAGCCTCTTAAATGAGAGAACAGAACTTACTCTCCGAAAGCAGTTTTCGTGCAAGCAATCCGCACAATCTTGTCTTACACAACCAATTGAAGTCGTAAATAGTTAGTAGTGAGAGTTAGCTGAAGCAGAGTTACGCAAATCACTTAGACCTTTAGATTAAATATCTTTCTAGTTATTAGCTTCCTATTTTACCCTCTTGTCCGATGATTTGCCTCTCTCTTTCTCTCTGTGCCGCTGCTTTTCTATAAAATATCGTTGAAGTGCACGTAAACCTAACGTAACCTGTCTATGAAGGAAAGACAAGAAAATAAAAAAATCTTAGTTCTTACGGTAGGTGTTGGCAGTATTTAAGCATTAACACACCCACCCAATTACTACAAGGCATGCACACACAAGTACAAACTCATTCAAAAACATTCAACTCTCCTCTCTCTGCTTACATATATATATATATTGGCTTACGCCTTGTTAGATACTTAGTTAGGGTCTATTCACTAAACTGAAAGCTGAAATTACCTTAAGAAGCTTATCTTGTGAACCCACTGCCTGTGTATGCCTTCTCCACATGCATTTTGCCAAAGTTGTTTACGAACTTCACATATTTACATAAACACACACTCACACACACATACGCATACACATTTATGGATGGATAATTTGTTTTGTAAATTTCCTATAAACATATTTCTTAAATTCTATATGCAACTAACTAATGCAAAAAAATGTCATTTTAAGGAATGGGATGCTAAGTAAAATTCATGCTTTTTAACATTTCCCGAATAATTTTGCAGTTGCGCAACAAAAAAAACCAAAACGGAAAAGAATAAAAAAAACCTCTAACTGGTTATATTTTAAGCAGACAAAAAAAAAATCTCTCTAAATAATATGCAAATATGTATACATATCCATACATACATATAGAATTGCGTGTAAATGTTTTTGTATGCATGCAAGCATGCATGAATGCTTGGCAGTTTTGTTGAATGCATATTATAACACACAACACAAAAGCACTCATAAACCAGGATTAATTTCATTTTGATTCATACTTAAATTGTCAAAATGCGTAATATAAGCAAGCAAACAGTAAACCAGTCAACCAACACATCATACATACACACAACGATGCGCCCGGGCTCAAAGAATGATCACCATTCACTAGCATCGTGTTGTTGTTGTTATTGTTATTATGCTTCGAATTTAGCGCATCATCACGGATTTACAAAAACAAACACAACCAAAACATCGCCATATATATATATATGTATATTTACGTACGTATATGTATAGTCCACTATTCGCTTGAGTTGTGACTACTGCTTGTTTGGAAGGAAGTTAAGTCTACTCTGCCAGTGCTCTCTATGCAGCCGTGCGAGTATAGGTGTGTGTGGGTGGGAGATCTGGTCGTTGTCGCTGTCGTATATTGTTGAAAATGAATTTGTGCTGTAATTGAAATCATAATAAAAATTTAAGCGATGACATGTGCTCGATAAACACAAAATTTATAATAAAAGCAAATAACCAGTGGGTGTAACACCAAATTATACACAAAATGAACATTTAATATGATTTGTTATTGCTCTTTCTCTTTCTCTTCTTGTTGTTGTTGTTGCTGCTGTTATTATTACTAATGTAAATATTTCAATAATTTATGGCAATTAAAGAAATTTATTTTTCGTTTAACTTTATTATTTAGTTTCCGCTTATTTACTATATAAAATTATATTAATTAAGTGAACGTATCGCGATTCCATTAAAGGCTTTAACGTTGCATTTCAGAGTTTAATTTAAAAAAAAAAAAACAAAAAAAAACCCGTATTTTCAAAATCAATCATTACAAGTATATATAACACTTGATATGTTGAAAAGATTAATTTATTAACAACATTTTTCAAGGTCATCAGTATTCACAATAAATCAATCAAGAATATCATCTTAGTTTAAAGAATTACCAATGATTAGCGATCATCCAATTATGCCCTATCGTTCGCTTCTTCTTTGACTTCTTTCAAAAGCCGAAATTCATTGAAGACAATTGAAATTGATTTTGTATACCTCCAAGCCTCCAATGTATTAAAAACCTTTACCTACCTAAGTTATATCATCTGGCAAGTTGAGTGGTAATTGTTATGAAAGCAGTTACTATTATTATTATCATCATCATCATCATCATCATCATCACCCCATCATCTGCACGGCTAATCTTTTTCGATATATAACTTAAAAGGTGGGGACGAAAAACGAAGGTTAATAAATAAATAACTCTTTTTACAGACAGTTTGGAGCCGCCGCTATTGATTATGTATTCTACACTTTTCCTGACTCATCATTATTCAGCAGATATTTGTTTTCAATTGCCATTATAAAGTGAAGGCTCGTTAGGTTATTGTCATTCCTTACTTCATTCATGTACTAATAGTAGCTTTTCGAAATCGAAATCATTGTGTTAATGCAGTCAATATCAATTAATCAGTTTTTCATCTTTCCGAACTGACTAAAAGATTTTTTTGAATACAAAAGAGAAAGAAAGGATGAAAAATTCGAAATAAGAATTTATGATGATTTATAGCAGTTAGGCCATGTAAAGAAAGTAACAAATAACAGTAAATGGGAGTTTTGTGTGTCGTTGGCTTAGATTTTCTTCGTAAGAGTTTCTTTGGCCTCTTCCTAAGCCATCACGAGCATAATGATTTTATTTTGTGTATATAACGCAAGTTATAAAAAGACAAATTCTATATTTTAATCACTCAAGGACTAGAAAATATATTCAAGTGATTCAACTTAGACCAAGTAAATAAATTCTACAACTAAAACTAAGGCAACCACGACTATCGCCTCTTTTTCGCTAAGTAAACGTAGGTTAGATGGTCAGTCTGATGGTTTTAATAAAGCCTCGATAGGGTTTTAAAGTATTTTGTTTTAATTTTTTTTATTACAAAATAAAACAAGCACTATAATTGGATCACAGCGTCGTCATTAAAAGGTCTTTACCACCCTACGGTTATTCATGTAACAGCTTTAGATGGGAAGCAGTTGAAAAAGTGATCATTTTCTATAACGATCGTCTTTGGGCCAACTTATATCCGAATGTCTCGAAAATTGCAACCTGTATGTGATAACATCAATAAATAAGACGGAGGGACGGACAGAAAAAATCGATTCAGAAAGTGATTCTAAATCGATCAGTATAATAAAAGGTGGCACCATCTCTAGTTGTTCTTGGTAACGTTTACATTTACGCAAACTTAACATACACTCGTACAACAAGTGGTGTAGAGTATAAAAATTCAGAATTTATAGAAAATTTGCACAAAAACTATGTAAAGAAAATTCAGTCTTATATCTAGTCACTACAGACATAAAAGCCTTCTAAACCTTTGTTTTTGTTCTTTCTTCTTCTTGATAAAAAATTTCAGATAAACAAGTTCGATGTGTCGTCAAGGACATGAAGAATTATATATCACACGAAAAACATCCGTACGTATGTATTGCTGCAACAGAGAAATTTCGTCGGGTAATGTCGACGCTGAAGTTCTTTTCGGAAGTTGCAGCGAAAGGTTCCACAGGAAATAGGGACGTTTTACATTTACATGTTCAATTTTTTAATTTTAATAATTTATATGTCGACTTTCCTCTGCTTTGCAATCGTATAACGACTTACGGTATGGTTTTAGTACTTACATGGCGAGAGTTTTTCTTGTTCATTTTGCGTTATTTTCCATCATTTTTTTTCGGGTCGTGAAGACATGTTTTGCTACGGCCTAAAGTTCTGCGAACGAATGTTCCTTTACGACTTCAACTGACTCCTTGAAACTGTTATTTGATCTTTGGGTGCAGGAATAAGCTAGTCGGAACCGTACTACACATGTACAACGGTTGTTTTGTCACATTGTTAGAACGCTTTTCCCATAGTGGTACTTAACGACATGTAATTTCTTGGCGCGATAACAAGCTTCATGAGAAAACTGGTAGCCAGAATATTTTAAATGGGACTAAGGGAAGCCATCTTCTTCGAGTAAAGGTAATTCATGCAGATCTCTACTTCGCAGAGTATTTATCAAAGTGATCAACAAAACTACTAGTCTGGACAGATCGAATTGTTTCAGTGCGAAAATTCCTTGGAGTTATTTCGAGAGTAAAATGTGCAGTTTGTGTGTATAGGGTGTCAAAAAATTCACGCAAGAAGTAGTTTTGGTAGACAACGCAGGTGTATACAGATGACTGACCTTTGCTCCTTCTTATAAACGTAAGAAAAAACTTTGATTTGCTTTCTCCAAAATTTCTTACGCAAGCCGCCTAAATGATCATCACTGTAAATGAAGAGATTTTCGAAAGTGTAAATTGATGCGATTAATTTCTGTTATAAAAATAATTTTCAATGATTACATATATTAACTTTATAAAAAACAATAAATAATAATGAGTCAATCAACTAAAGAAGAGAACGTTGCTGCTGAGCTATCATTTTTGCTTCTTTTTTTTTATTTTTTTTTTTGTTTTTTGACTGATTTATTGCTTGATCGTTCAATGCCAATAGTGTAATCAAAACCTTTCATCAACATCATCATCATTATCATCATCATTAGCGTTATGAAGAACATGTTTTTACGAAGAAGAAGAACTACAAACGCCCGGTTCTTTGCCGAAAGTATTGATGGAAATTTGTAGCCATTCAACGATAATCAAATGAATGGATGAGTGGATGAAGGCTGACTGATTATTGAACAACTATTTATTGCATGTATATACATGTATGTATGTATGTATGCATGTATGTATGTATGGCGGTTACCTAAGAACATTTTCAAGAAGAATACTTTGATGAAATTAAGTTGAAAACAAATTTTATAACACCTCACGTAAGACGTCAACATGAGTGTGGTGATGGTAGTATACTGTAGTGTACTGTAGTGTAGAGAGGTAGAAGTAAAAACGAAATGTGCAAGCAATCAATTGCTTAACAAATGAGTTTTGTTCTCTGGAAGACAAAAACGCAGAAAAAAGAAGAGATATATGACCATATTCTGGCTGTAACGTAACTGCTCCAAAGTCTTTTACCACTTAACCTTAGTATGTTGTAGCCATAAACTAAAATTATGCTCTCCCCTGCTCCCATCTACGTATGTACTTAACATTTAAATCTTTTATATCGTTTTTGCTGAGCTGGCTGGCTGCTGAGACTCTTTACCAAAGAGGGCCGACTTACCGTTCAGTTTCCAGGTAACTCAGCCAAATGAACCTATGGTACGTATGGTATATGCTCTTCTAGTCTTTTCCACACACACACACATGTATGTACGTGTTCACACACTTTTATACGCTTGCACTTACACAAAATTCATTTCCACTGTAATCAGCTAAATAAAGTAATATTGCGATTAAGTAAAGTAGTCAAGTACACAAGTACGCGTTGCCCCATAAAAGCAATGAAACTGTTGTGAAATTAAAGTCAAAACAGCAGGATGAACACAAAACCGAATAAAGCAACGAACGAGCACAACGTAACAGAACGTAAACAGAAAAAGCGGCTTTAAATTGCCATCATTGATCAGTGTTTATAATAGCAGATCCTTTCTAACCTAACTAACCGTTTCAAGGTATATCCACACACAGTGGTGTGTGCTGCTCTCTGCTTTGTTTGTTGACTGAATCTCTTTCTAAATAATAATAGATGCGATGTACAAATAAGCTCACGTACGCGTTCATTTAGTTGAACACGTTTAGTGGTGATTAATGAGAATATCTTTATAAAGATGCTGGATGAAAACAAAAAAATAAATAAATAAATAAAAAGCAAAAGCAAAAATCAACCGAAAGTTGTTGAACTAGTTAGTATCAATTTGAGAACGAAATTAGTGGAGCAATACATTGTACGTAACTATGGTCAACGCATTTTAGAAGAACTTGAGAGAAATTTAATCGGTAGACATTAAATTGCAACGATTAAAGTGCACACATCAAATTCTGCAGCATTCCTAACTCGACTAAAAAAAAGAAAAAAAAATTCATCATTTTGACATTCGAACTGACATCAAGGTAAAGCTATCTAATGCTGTTTTCTTTAATCTTCAATGACTAGCGCGCTGTGAAAGGATAAATGAATGGCTGCGTAATGAGATATTTATTTATTCCGACATCCGGGTTAAAAGATAATTTCTTTATAAGAATCAATTCGTAGCGACGTTAAATACTGCAATCACTGCAACGTAAGAGACGCAACGCAAAGTGTTTATATGTTTGGTTGGCATTAGTTGGCATATGTTCGATCTGGTCATATCTTTCTGCTTTCTTTTCTCTCTCTCTGTCTCCCTGCACAACACCTAGTCGAGGTCAATTATCCCATAATTGTGGGTCTATGCGAGGTGTCCTTTCGCTATATATGTAAAAAGGCTAAGTGGGAGTCTTCGCAAAGAAATTCTCATATCGTTCCGACTACATTTTGCTGTTTTTAATACACGAAAGCACGTGTTGATGCCCTTCCAAAGAGAATAAGTTCGCCCTAAGCAACTCTTGAATTCTGCAGTCGTAATGCTTCTAAACACATATCAATGTTGGGTTTGTAATCAGAGATCTTTCAAATAAACAGTTACTGTTTAAAACTTGAGAAAAAGACCCGTCGTCCAAGCTTTTAAAGAACAATAGGCGTGATCGGTTTCCAAAACTTAATATAATTATCTGATTTCTTCGAATGAATTAGCGTAGCAATGTTCTTCATCCGGCTAATCTAGCTTTTCCTGTCTTACCTCAAGGTTAAGAAGGGGAATACAGTACATTAAACATGCGCACAGACGTTCCTGGCCTACGGATAATAACATTTAGTTACAGAGAAAATATTAATTAAATGATTTATTTGACGGCTCATTACTTAAATGTAAAATGTATATAACGCAGACAGAGAGAGAGAGAGCGTAACCTAAACTGCTTTCAATGAAATTGCAAATCAAACGATTGTTGATTAATGACCATGACCTGTGTGCTTCGTTAACCCGTTTATCGTTAAGCTTTTCTGTGCCTTTTTGCATTTTCCTTTCTTTCTTATTTATATATTTCTTTTTATTATTATTTTCTTATTTTTTTTTTTTATTTTTTTTTATTTTGACATAATTACCGAATAAATGTGACAGAGGTAAAGATAAACTGTTTAAAATATGATCAAATTGGCTAAAGAATTGATCGTCAACAATCAATGCGGTATTGTTGACATGGCTGATGTTGGTGCAGTTTTTTCGTTTTTTCGCCTTTTTTCGCTTTTTCGCTTTTTGTTGTTGCTTAAGCAACCTCATTCATTCGAT
>CCAG010022442.1:0-14511 GCA_001077435.1 Glossina morsitans morsitans
GTTTCTATGGAGCGCTTACTCCTACAAATAAGGTGTAAAGTTTCGTATCTACTCAAAACAAGATTTACGATCAGCAATAATAGGGATTCGCCATGAAGAGAATATGGATTTTTTAGTTGTTTTAAATTCTTTCCGTGGGCGGTATGTTCCTTCGTATTCAATTTCCACGAATAGAAGAAGAAAAACAGTATAGTAATTAAGTTCGTCACATGTTTTTTTAAGTGTAAAATTTGTCTTAAAGCGTCCTTCAACTTTGGTTTTGTGATACATTTTCCATTATGCATTCTGTCAATGGATATTGCTAATGTATATGTGCTAAGGTGGACTTAAAACAAATAGTCAAACGCTTGCATTCTTTGTTTTTTGGACCAATGCCGAAAGATGGTGGAATATTTAATTTGTCAACACGTTCGGAAAGAAACTTCAAGTTATCATCTTGAGGAGTACCAATTCCCGAACGTCTCCCTCATCTTAATGTCTAAGATAAACAGTATCCTGATCGCCAAAACGAAGATATTGGCTTCCAATTTGGCGAAAAAACTATAAAGTTCTTTGCAAGCAAGTTGATATTCAAAATGGAATAAAGCGGTCAGAGGATATAGTTAAAATGCAACGTAAACTGAGGACATTTCCACGTTCTGAATTATTTGCTCATTACTTAGAAACTACAATAGGTTCACGATAAAATTTTTCACGTATATTCCACAAAAATACGAAAACCAACTGGTCAGCGTTAATTATACTTTAATATGTTCAAATTTTTCTCTTATACAAGTTTTTTTGTTAAATTTTAGCAATGTCTTTTGGTGGACGTATCAAGCAAATATAATCCCTGCATATTCTTGTTTAAGTAGTTGTTAAAGTTCCCGTTATTTCCAGTATTTATTTATTTGAAAAATCATTTATGATTTCTTTGTAGTTATTCTTCAAACATGTAAGGGGAATCCCACACGCTTCCCTGTGTCCAAGATACAGACCGAGAACTTAGCTGGTCTTTGCGACAAACGAACAAATTGATGTTATAATATTTAATAATTAGGCGATTATCGTTGGAAACGCACTTCTAGATTTGGTTGCTGTTGGATAAACGTACGAACGAGCACAACATTATTTCTAATATACCCTTTTCGAGGTAGGAAATCTTAGTGATAATAATAATAATTATATATACTATAATATAAGTAAGCGAAAATTTTGAGAAATGTCATAAAAGCAAAATATTGCATTAGTATTGATTTGATCGAGCCATGAAATTGAAATGCGAACGTTTTTTGATGTAGTAATTACATTAATTAATTAATTATTGTAAATTTGTAAAGGATAAAATGAAAAAATTTCCAATTCATAAATTCCACTGCTACAATGTGTAATTAAATACATTCTTTCATCATTCAATATTTTAAATTTCATTATTCTCCCGAAAAATCCATCGCGGCAGTTGAAAGCTTGTTTTGAGGTAAAATTTTTTTTATGTAAATACCTACGAATAATATAATATGAAAGCGTACAATTATGATCAAGGATGTATTTGATATTTCAAATTGATTTCACACAATTTTCTTACCTTTTTTTTTTGTGCATTACCGGTTCTTTGTAATTTCTCTTAATAATTATCCTTTCTATAAATTCACTTCGATTTTGTAAAATCTAAAGTTTATATATAACACATAACATACAATTTGTGCGATGATCAGATCAATGTGTGTAAATGAGTGACAATAATTTTTGAAAAAAAAAAAAAACAGTCAGCCATTTTCAAAGATAATAATTTCGAATCCACTCAACAATGTTTGTACAAGGGGACATAGATACAAAGATGTACAGGTATAGGTTCTTGATATGTCTATTTAAACTGTCCGTCCTGCAGAAGTTTTATTTCCTTCAGAGAGAGAGAGACAGAGAGAGATGTCTATTGAAATTCAAGTAATTTGACGTTGATTTGCATCTGAAAATAGCAAAAAAAATTAAACAGAAATTATTTACTTGCCAGTCTTTTACTTACCTTCTCAAATTTAGTTCATCTTTCCACGCGTTCAAAATTTAAAAATAGAGAGAAAAATAAATGTTTTATGTTGACATAATAACTATTAGTCTAGTTTTCGGAAAAAATATCTCATTGAGCGTCTGCTCGCCGAGCCTTAGACTTGGTTTCCATCCAAAATTGCGTAATACAAGACATATAATGACATATAAAATCCTTAAATTATATATGGATTGCCCTATTTCTCAGACCATCACTTAACAAAACCAAGAAAAGCTCTTCCTTTGCTAACAACAGATTAAATAGGAAGGCAGTTTGGACCTGAGAATTTAATACCAACACATTCTATATTTTGATGTCTACAGATGCTATCATTTTGCATCCTACTGGCAGAAGTATATTGTTTTTACTAATTATTTGATCATATATGGAGAGGTGGGTTTTTTCATCTGTTGCGCTAATGGTTAAGAAGAAATTTTCATAATTTATTTTGCAAACGTGTTCATGCAAAGAATATTTGCGTATTATTCCGCCGTTTTTATTAGAAAACCCTAGTGTTTACCAGTTGTATTTTCCACTTGTGTATATCCATTTTTAGTGTTTATGTTTATTACGGTTCTTCCTAGGACCTGTATCTACTCGTTTGTTACCCGCTACAGTTTGAGACATTCTGAATCATCTCATTGTGTACTATACGGAAACTTATACCTGCTCCAGTGTCGAGTAGAAACGTTAATTCTGGTTTAGCCGCATTCCTGATATTTAGTGTAATGTAGTTCAATAAAATCAAAGAGCATTTCAATTGATGCCTGGTTTAAGCGTTTTATTCCGAAGTTTGTTACTGTACCACAAAATTCAGGTCTAATCTGTTTCCCTCCTCAGTCCTCCAGTTAATAAATAATTTTTCAAAAAAAAAGAAAAAGGAGAAAAGAATTCGTCCTTTTTGTTATTTGCTTATCTATTAATTGAGTTAATTTTTGTTTTTGTTGCAAAATTTCCATAGACTATGTTGAATAAGCTCTTTGAATATTAGTGGCAGTTTTAAGAATGGAAATGCTAACTTCACTTTCGATTAGGACGTTTGGGAAGTAGAAGAGCACTTTGTAAACTGAAATGTTAACTTAGCGTAACGTTTGTGTGATTATGTGATTAATAAATAATATAATAAATAAAAATATTGTATTGGGTTAGTGGCAACCGAAGGTTAGCGTGTAGGGCAGATTTAATGTTATCTCAAAAATGACAACTCCTCCTGCCTAGCTAAATGCTTGCCGAGGAGCAGCAAAGTTAATTGCTTGTGTTCCAGCACATTGCGAATAAAGCAAATTATAACTACATTTAGCTTCATTTTCATAAAATACAACAATAAAAGGAAAAATATAAGCAATGCTGCATATTTCGGTGCAATAAGCAAATTAATACAAAAAAATGTGTATAGGCGAACAAAAAAAGTCGGCAAAATCAGTGACAGACATATAGAAATTGCGAAATTTGATTTCTTACATTCATTCACCTAAATAATGTAACTGAACATAACTCAACGCAACTTGAACTTTGTATTATGGAAAAAAAGGGTATATATATTACACACATAATTCCTCGATCATTAGCATGAAGCGATGGGTAGAGGGTCTGTGGATGCTTTGGTGTCGCAACTTCATTGTTGTTTTGTTTGATCCACAACGTCATTGTCGTTGGTTTTCTTAGGAAGATGATGATGATTGTTACCGAAATTAGGATGTGTATGTGTGTTAGGTTTATACTTTTTTTTTTTTTGTGTTCGTTTGTAGTTCGCTAAGGAGTTCTTTCGTTTGGAATTAGTAAGTTTTTAATTTTCATCCTTGGCACAATGTTACTTTCGCCGTGAAATGATGTTTTTGGGAATCTCTCTATGTCCCCCCGTAAATATTGGCCAATTGATAGCGTCAGATGCTATTTATACTTATATTGCGCGTCCTGTAGCGTATGCAGGTTTTGTTGATGACGGTGAGATGTGAATTGCTACGATTTGCTCTAGGAGTGGGTCGATGCAGAGTATGTAATGTTCTTCTCGCTTTATTATGTCAACTTTTTCTCTGACGTCTTGCAGAAGAGAAGAGGCGCAACTGTTGTTACTAAATTTATTTTTGATACAATGGCGAGTGAGTCAATATTGAGAATAAGAATTTACAATAAAATTGTTTTTTTTATCGATTGGCGTTTCCGATCCACTAATATTAACTAATTTGCACTAAACAGTGTATATTTTTTAGTTATAATTTCTAGGGTTTTGTTTATTAGTATTGGGGTAAGGTGGCAGAAGGCCGATGTTTCGTTCATTATTATGGCGACGTCTACGTCGAATATTATATTTGTGTTGTTCTAGTATGCCGTCAATTTGATTAGTTCGTATCTATGTTCAGTGGAAAGTATACTAAGTGCATTATCTAATGTGTCGTGTATGTCTATTAATTCCGAGGGATTGTTGGGGACAATGTTTAGTTTAGCTAGTACTATTTTGCCGTTTATATTATTTAAATGCTACGTTAACATGTCAATGTTGTGATTCAATTGATTGGGTTGTTGTACATGTATACTTGGACTAATTGAACGATTAGGTGAATTGCGGGTGTGGGCCTGGATGTTTTGGATAGATTTTATGGTAATTTGTTGTTCGGTGTTAAGGCGTTTTGTTATGCTTTCAAATTTTCTGATCATGTTAGTGTAGGGGATAATTTGGTGGGAGTTTTTTTATTTCGGTCTATTAAATTATTTATTTCTTAATTTATTGTTTCAACGTTAAATAAATTTTATAATTGAAAAATTTAGTTTTGTTGCCAGTTGTTTGTATTTTAGGTTTGTTATGTCCATTGCAGTTTTTGTGGAATGCGTCCTCTTAGATTGTTGTACTATTCGTCGATCCTATTTCGTCGATGTTTTTTTTGCAAATTTGATCGTCGACGTTTTTGTATTATTGATGATGTCTATTATATGTTTGTAATCAGTTATTTCATATCTCTGATTATATTGGTGTCGTCTGCATTGGTCAGCATAAGTCCAGGGAGGAAATGTTTAATTTTTATGTATACGTTTTAGTTTGGATTTGTGTAAATTTTGTTTGTGGTTAGTTACAAGTGTTATTCTATTGTTTCCTGTTACAATTCTTGAAAATCTGGATGTTGATCGATGTTAGTTATCCCGTTTGAAAGTGCAGAAAAATGCAGCCGGATCTGCGGGAAGTTGGCTTACAGTGAAAATGTAATAAGCTATTAAATAGATAAAAATGGGGGTGTGAGCTTTTGTGCAAAAAATTCTACTTTTCAAAACAATGAAATTCGCATAGATACGCCCGCCTCCAATAAAAGCAATCTTATTCAATTTTATTCAGGCCTGTCTTCTTTCGATTACCACTAGTTCGCATCGATGCAGTAATATTTAGCGGCTCAGCCCTTTCACAAAGTATGAGATGTGTGAAAATAAGCTCCTCGATAAAAGACATAAGACTAGAGACAACGATGGTAAATATTTTGGTTAGAGTAAGTAATAAGTGTGTTTTCAACATAGCTGAATTTCATGAAAAAAAGAATAGATGATGAATATTGCAATATTTTTGCAGAGAAATTCACTGCACAGTTGAGCCAAGGAGGTATATATAGTTACGAAGTCTTCTACTATAGAGATTCGTAACCAATTTCCTATTGCAAGTTTATAGTCTCGCTCAGCTTCAAAACGCCAAGTCAATGCGCTAATCTATTGCGCTAATAAAGCTCGGCTAGAAGCGCCGCTAATTAACTTGAAGCGAATAAAACACTGCATCTTTCAGATAAGAAGGATCATTTTTTATCAAAAGCATCCAAGCCGTTTATCCCGTTTTTCAATCTACGCATTTCACTTAGCTTAGAAATTAACGATTACTTAATACTATACCTAACGCTGGAGGCATAAATCTAAACATAGTAATATGAGGAAAGGGCATTCTTTGCACCCGTTTTTAAGCAAGTTTTTTGGGAAATACAATTCGATAAGTTTTGAAGTGTGTCATATTTTGTTTCCTTTCTTCTTTGTCTTGATGTTTGTTTATGTGTTTTAATTTATGGCTTCAAAGTGGACGCACCTATGCAATTATATGCGATCGTACTACGAAATAGTCGTATTTTCTGTTACGGTTTCCGGCTCTTTTCTATTCCCATTGTGTGTGTTGTTTGTGAGTTTTTTTTTTTTTCTTTGCTTTATAAAGACTGTTTCGGAAGTCGTTTAATTTTCCGTAGGTGTACGGAATTTTGAGAGCAAGTAAAGTTAATAACGTTACAACTTTCTTCTCTCCACATTTATTTATAAAAATTATTATTTACATAATTCTGTTCTTCTTCGATTTTCCCCCTTGCACATTCTCTTGTATTTCAATTTAAGGATTAAAGTTGGTTTGGTTGTACAAAGAGTAAGTGATCATATGTAATGTAGCGCCGTACGTAGTTTGATTATATTTAATGCGGCACTAAATGTAATTATGAGATTAAATTTCTCTGCTTTAATGTTTGCGTTGGGCGCGCTTTGTTAAATGCAGCTATATACTGTTTCTGGCATAATTACATTAAATAAATTATCGCTTAAAAGTAAAATTATATTAATTCTTTATTTAAATAATGGTTGCTCGCACTTCTCTTAATTAACCTTCTGAACCTTTTAAAATTGGTTCAGAAGATTTCATTGCCGTTTTAGATCATTTTACACTTTTCTTTTAAACAAAACCCACTCGCTAAAATAACCCTCATGCTATGCAGACGGACTTCGGACTTGCTTCTTTTTTTATAATTCTCTCTCTCTCTACATAATGCTAGTATGTGAGCGGAGAATTATGAAAAGAAACTTTACTTAACGGAACTCCGTTACTCTTTTGTGACGGAACCTCTCCTACCCTATATACGCGGACGTTACACATATCTACAAGTTATGTATTTGCTAATTTCTATGTAATTACCAATCCAAAAATTAAGACTACTAGAATTCATACAATGTATATGCTGTACATAGTGATGGAAAATGTACAAGTAAAAGTCTCCTGCTAAAGTTAAATATCATAGTTTGGCTTGTAAAATAAGTTATCTAATATGACTTGCAAAAACTTAATTTACAAGAATGTTGTCAGAGAAGTGACTTGAACCTTCTGCAAAACTTATTATTTACATAATTAATTCTTTTCTACTTCGATTTTCCCCCCTTACACATTCTTTTGTGTTTTAATTGAAAGTTTAAAGTGGGTTTGACTAAGTTATCAAATTTACAAGTTACGTATTTCCTTAGTTCTATGTAATTACAAACCCAAAAATCAAGACTATTAGAATTCATACAATGTATATCCTGTACATAGTGATGGAAAATGGTTGTACAAATGTACAACCTCCGATTGACAAACATAGCCAACTTGAGCTCATATATAGCGTGGCGGGGGAAGAGCTTGTAACGGGGGTTACTTATAGCTGGGGTTTCGCTTAGGGCTGTCCAGCAGTCCGTTCCAAGAAAATTTGTTCGTGGAAATAAGGGAAACTTCGGATTTTGATGTTTGATTAAGTATATATTTATGAAACCAAAGAAGCGTACAGAATTTCCTTATTTGCGACATATCTTCGAGGTGAAAGAAAAAAAAAACCCACCATGCGAGGAGTGGGCAGCCTTGCTTTTTCTTTATCTAGGGAGTATAGCTCGCGTATGACTGTGTCGTAGAAATTAACCTGTTAGTTTGACTGCTGCTGAACAACTAAAACAAAGATTCCTGCTTGCGCGCTGCTTTTACAGCGCTGCTTACTTAAAGCTATATTTATATATACAGTGTTGCATTATAACTACGCGTGAAAATAACAATCCTAGCCTTTTTAATATAAAGACTTAAAGTTTAGCTTAACCAGTTAGTTAATTTTTATTATTTTACTATTCTATTAATAAACCTTCTCGTAATCTTTGTAATCGATTTTCGTTCATTGATGATCTAATGTTAATACTGATTCGGCGCTTGTCGGAAATTCGAGGGCTTGAGGATCTGACCTTTTGTAAATGCTCGGATATTTATTGGTGATCTGGAGATTTGATGATTAATTTTGTAAAGTTTGTAGTTTTCGTTGTTCACTCTTTTCAGATTTTATTGGTCCCATTTTTCTGTTTAAAGTACCATAGGACTTTCATTTCAAATGTTCAATAATACTTTTTTTATTCTTGTCACTTATATAAGTTTCTGTTTCTGTCTCAATTAACATCTGCTTTTATTGGAATGTTCTCTTCACTTATTACATTTAATTTTCTTTTAGCTTTCACTTATTCTTCTAACATTATTATGTATTTAATGAGTTATATTTTCAATTTAGTTCTCTTTTTTTAATAATTAGATCAGTTAGAACGTTCACTTCTTTTTGGGTAGGATGTTTAATTATATTTTCTATTTATTAGAGCGTTCACATATCCTACAAATTTTTTTTTCTTATGTTTCTAGTTATTTTTTTTGTTTTTTTTTCCCTTTGTAACGTGATGTTTACACCTTTCAGTTCGTGTGAAGCCGTCTTCGCCAGGGCTCGTTAGAGATTACTTTATTTAATACGAAACCTAGCACACTTTTAACTAATACCCCTGTACGGGATATAGTAAATCGAGATTAATTTTTCACTTACTTTGTGCATTGCTTCGTCTAATCATTTTAAAATACACAATTATTGATAATGTAAACAATTATTAACTGAAGAATACGTCCGACCACTTCGCAATCTGCAATAAAAGTGACGGAACGATTAAAAAAACACGTGAATCTCGCCGCTTGGTATTTCTCGACATAAAATTAAACAAGAGCTATGGCGCCGCTTGGTATTTCTGGACATAAAATTAAACAAGAGCTATGGCGCCGCTTGGTATTTCTCGACATAAATCCCAGACAGCGCGATCGCGCAAAAAAGTTTCAATGGTATACATACATTTGCTCTATTATCTGCATTTTTATGATCGAAGTGCTACAAAAAGCTTGATTTGCAAACCAGACATCAGGTGCCATTTTTCCATGGGAATTTTTAAATGTACACATAAAGCGTTGAAAACATTTGAATTAAATAGGATACCAAGCATATGCATAGAATAACAGTGCATGCATAACAGTTTCAAGCATAAGAAGGAAGATCACTGCCGTGGTGCAGTTGGTATAGTCGTGCGTTTGAAGCGTAAACTGAGTTGTAAGGCGCTGGGTCGTGTTCACGTTTTACGTTATCTTTATTTAAATGACATTTAGGGCAAAGTCAAACAAGTATTGGAAATAATTATAATAATATTTTTCTTTCTTTTAATAACAGTAGTAGGAAAGAGAAGTCCGGTAGGATAATTATAATAAAAATTCTTTGGCAATAAATAGATAGATAGATGTATAGAAAAAAAATGGTAATTATCCAGAAGAAGACTAATTTATTCTCTCTCTTCTGCCTCACGGACAGGTTCATTCCAAAACGTCATAGTATAGCATACACATATTCATAGTGCACGCTTACGCATACATGTTGTACAAATTTCAGTAAATGTTCTCATTCCAGCCCTTTTACTCTCTGCTACAAACTTTATCGTCTTTATCGGATGCCTTGGGCTAATACTTACATATATATATAAAAGTTTAAAAAAAAAGTTTTCCTTAAAAAACAATTTATTTTATTTTCACAACGTTAGTTGTTACTTTTTGATTTTGATGTGCAATTAGAAAAAATGCTTATTCTATCTGCGCATCTTAATTTATACCTTTTGGTTACCTTAGTTCTATCGAGGAATTGCTGACTTAAATATTATAATTGAGTTTCAGTAGCAGATGTCTATCATGTAGTGGCTGCTGCTGTAAATATTTATTTAGGTAGTCAGTTGAGCTGGGCGGCATCTTCTTTATTGCTGTTTTGTTCGGATATATTACAGCGTCTTATCTATTCATTTTTTTTAGATTTGGTTATTGTTTTGTTGTGGGAGTTAATTGGTCCGGGCGGTATTTTCTGTATTGATGAATAGTTTCGTGATTTGATTAATGCTGATGCTGTTGTGAATACTCATAGGAGCCTTTATTGTTCATGAATATCAAAACATCTATTCCTTGGGTTTTCAATGCGTGCAGTGTTAACTTATGTATCACAATTCACGGTAGACAAAGAGTGTTGAAAGGGGTAAGACGTTTGTTTATACGCTAAAGCATCAAATATGTATGAAATTGTGCATTTGTCATAAGTCGAGGTAATGGTCCCGAAAGAAGTACTTATGCTTTAAAATGCAATCATGCTTGCCAGACGAGTCGTACAGAAAAGCAAAATACCTTAAGATATTGTATGTTTTAGGTCTACGGATGACTGATAACTAAGGTTTTTGTCGGCCAATTGCACTGGTGGACATGTGCCTAGTAAGGGTGCAAAAGGCTTCTTTATAAACGACAAGGCATTTTAATTTGTTGCAGTTGTTGTAGGTGTAGAACATCATTTAGTTTTGGTGTGGTCACCCTGAACCGGTGAGACAGTACTAGCTTTACAGCACAATGGTCGTGTATCTTGACAAAAGGTTTGTCCATGAAGTTTTCCAATACCTTTAGGCGTTTCCTGAGATTACCCAGTTTTGATCTGTAAAAATTCGACGGTCTAAGTGCACTCTGGCAAGCCTCTTTTTCTTTAGCAACAGGAAGAGGTGTGATGCCCAGCAGCGCCTCTGGGGCATTCAAAGGGCAGCATGTCATCGCCCCGGTAATACCAATGCACACGAGACGTTGGCTTTTATTCAATGTCGTCGCCGCCAGTTTTTGCTTCAAGTTAGGCCACCAGGCCATAGCTGCGCAGGTTAGCGTAGGGGGGATTATGGTAGTATACGACCAGTAGATCATTTTTGGGCGTTATCCACTGCTAATTTCCTCTTTTTCGTCAAGGGCACCAGGACCGTTTTGTGATTGCCGATGCTTCATGGGTTTCTTTGATAGAATCTATTAGTTCTAATGCATCTAAAAAGTTTCGTAAGCTTTCAATTTTGCCATCGAAGTCGGGGATAAGACTCGAGGCTATCTTGAGAAACTCCACTAATGTTTGTGGCATGTTGTTAGTGGAAGTTTTTGTTATTGTAAGTTAATATGGTCCTATTGTTTCGTGGAGGGAATCACTTAAGTGTATGTCTATCCCTCTACTATTTGTGACGGCTTGTGTCCTTCCTCGTAATTCGTGGAAGTACTTGTCCGCTGTGCTTTTGTGCGTTCACGTGAGTTGCTCGTAGTTTACTTTCAATACTATTCGGATTTCTTCGAGGCATTCTACAAGGATTTTTACGTGTCTAGTTATTGTGTCTATTCTTGTGGGCCTGTCGATATTAAAACATTTATACGATTTATCGAAACGTTCCTCAATGCTTTTGCATTGCTGTACTATCGTTTGCCAGTCCATGCATGATATATAGTCCGACTTATGAATGCTGTGCCTGCTCGAATTGTTGTCTGTACCTTCTTTCTGAGATTACTTCTTGGTAATCTACTGTGTGGACATCGTCTCTTGCGGGGAGAGGATAGGCTTGTTCCTAATGTATCGACGTGAAAGATGATTGCCCGTTGCCAGGGTCCGAGATATTGGTTCCCCTTGGGGAAGGGGTCATCTGGCTAATGAAAGTTTATTTAGTGAGATTGTATTAGACGTTTAGTGTCTCGTTAGCCTGCTTTGCATATTTCTTTTTTAGTTTGTTTTTTATGTAGCAGGTGTAGGGTTATTAAAACGCGAGTAACGCTTATATTATATATATATATATTATATAAATTATTAAGAGGACCACTCAGTATTTGACTAATTCCAACTGAGGTGTGTGGTCAGTCATCTCTACGTTGTCAACAACGTTGACGTTAGCGGTTATTAAGTTTAGTTTGTGTATCCCCCCATTTGCGCGTTCTTTCATATGATAATGTTAGTTAGCTTAAATCATAATTTTTATATTAATTACTTGTAGCTTAATATAATAATAAGAATATACTCAGTATAATCAGATGCCTTTATACCTGTGGTTGACTAAGACGATAGCTGTGTATGTCGGCTTCGTACCTGTCGCTTGTCAGGGATTGGGCACTCAGGCAAGGTGTATAGCGCATCCTGCATTCGTTCTTCACCAGTTGTTAGTTTGTTGTAGGTAGTAGTTGTTTTTGCAAAAAAAATTTCACACATTCTCTTGCCGGCTCCTCAGAAGATATCGCTCCTTCTTTTTGGTTAATTTTACATTTTTTTTTTCGCATTTAATTTAAATTAGAAAAAGTTCAGCCGTATTTGGGCGGGCGAGCAGCTTTTATTTTATATGGAGCAGCTTTATTTTTTTTATATTTGTTTTTCACATTTAACTTTTTTCAAAAAGGAACGTTTCTTTCTTTGAAACATTTTCGGCATCAAGAATAACAAAATTTTACTGGCTCCTATCACGATCGCCATGTAGTGAAACACAATAAATGCAATGATTAATTGATGTTTGTTTGCTTCAGTTCTGACACTCTGACTCAACTCTGACTTAACTTAACAGTAGTTAGTGTCTTATATATTAAATAATTATGCTAACTTAAGCAAACTATATCATTACTTTGTGTGGGAATATATGAAAGTGTATAGTTAGCATAAAATTAATAAACGGGTAGAATGCGATGAATCGATGATGCTACAAACTGAACTGACTCCTCACGAGATAATCGTATTGATTGATCATCCAGAAGTTTTAGCTTCCGCAATAGAGAATAAGTCTTTCCATTAGTAACTATGTGTTGTCCAAACACAACATAATACGGTTCTTTACCGATCGCAGAATGAATGTTCGATCTGAAAGCGCAAGCTATTTTATTCAGTTGTTCATCTCAGTTCTTCTGATCCATATTCACATAAGATCTTATAGCTGTTACTATAGTCTTGTTGACTCATTCCGAAGCATTCGCTTAAGGATAATATACTGCAGTAAAAATTTGTTTCACATTATAACGTGAAAGCAGGGATTTGAATTTCTTTGCAACAAACTGAGCTCCATTATCCGTTACAACAGCCTCCGGTACTCCAAACGTATGAAATATTTTTTCTTCTACAAACACATCATGCCACAGCAGTGTGGAGTCGTTTCACATGGTTAAAAAAGGGAAATTTAGAAAAGTGATCCAGTACCAACAATATTCCGATACTTCCATTTCCAGAGTGGGGATAAGGACCAAATAAAATCGACATAAAGTCGTTGTAAAAACCGGTTTGTGTCAACCATTTTGCCCATTGGTGGCCGAAGAATTTGGTTAGAATACTCGTTAACTTTACAGGCTTACCATACCAGACCAATAATAGTATTTTCTTAAATTTTCCAAGGTTTTATTCATTCCAGCGTGCGCTGCTTCGTCATCTCGCTTGGTAACTAAAGCTTCCAAGAAAATTCATTATGTGAGGCGTCGTTATAATTTCTCTTGTTATGTCTATAAATTCGGTCTTTCATTATGTTGATGTCTGGAAAATAATTATGAGGATTCCTTCAAAATTCTTGATCAAATTTATATATTGTTTGATTTAAAATATGGAGATTCCAAGTTAACAAATATCCCGTGGTCTATTTCTCCGATGTCATAATTGTTCATTCCCGATAGCGCATCAGGAACAATGTTTAGGTTTCCCTTGTGATATATAATTTTGAAACTGAAGGCTTGTAATTTAAGTGACCACGTGGCTAAGCGCGAAGAAAATTCAGTTTGAGACATCAACCATTTCAAAGAAGCGTGGTGGTCCGTAAATATTGTAAATTCATATCCTTCGATATAAGGTCTAAATTTTGGTCGCTGAGCATGGCCGCTCAGCATTCCTGCTCAGTTACTATATAATTCCGGTGAGCCTTATTTAACTTTTTCGACATAAGGGCTATGGGTAACTCATCGCCTTCTTCATTCAATTGTACCAACACTGCTCCATCCCCACTCAAGTCGCAGTGAATTGCTAACGATTTAGAGAAATCAGGACTGTCAAAGACAGGAGCAGGACCTAATTTAGTTTTCAACTCATCGAATGCTTTCTGTGCTTCTGGTGTCCAAAGGAATTTTCGTTTATTTCCTGTAAAATTCAACAGCGGTGTAGAGATAATAACACAATCCCCAATGAACTTGCGATAGCAACCAGTCATTCCCAAAAATCGTCTTACCTCCTTTATGGTTTTTGAATTGGAAAGTCACGTATTGAAGAAGTTTTTTCTGGATCAGTTTTTACTACCTCTTTTCAATTTATTATTTTCTATCTTAATCTATTCTATTCTCAGCTTAGTCTATCCCTATTGCTATCTTAATCTATTCTTAACCTTAGTGTACTCCCTTTCCCTCATCAGAGACGGAGAATCCGTGAGGCCAAAACGAGGGACGACTTTGGGTCCTCACAGCTTGTGTGACTCGATTTATCAGAGCATTCAAACAGGGCGTTTAAAGTCTGAACGTGGACTTGTATTTTTGTTACTGCTGCCGCTTATCTACATCACTTTTATTGTATTTTTGCTTCGTCGGCAACTTCTTCTTTGTGTTGTTTTTCATACCACGGGTCATTAAAGCT
>CCAG010022446.1:0-25058 GCA_001077435.1 Glossina morsitans morsitans
ATATTCAATCTATACAGACAACCCTTCGTTATTTCACTTTGAACTTATATTCGATCTTTAAAGACAATCCTTCGTTATTTCACTTTGAGCTTATCTTCAATCTCTAAAGTCAATGCTTTATTACTTAATATTGAGGTTATATCCGGTCCATATAATCGTCTCTATAAAACTGATTAAACCCTTTCTTGTAATGAACGGCCGTCAGAAAAAAAGTGCGCCTAAAAAAACATTTCAAACCGGATATTTTCCTATGAGTATGTCGAATGTTGAGGTTATGTTCGATACCTTTTTATTATCGATTTAACTTAATCAACATCAGTATAGAACGACCAACCATAGCAAAACCCAAGTAGAAATGATTTAAACTTTGCTTTGATCGATGCCAGAACGACGGTCACCTTCCCTTTTCCACTTCCCAAATAACTTCATCATTTGTTTTTATTATTTCAACATTGCAACTCTGTATTAATCTTGCGGAAGAAACTAGCGATGTTCTCGGCCAATTGAATCAGGAACTTAATTCAGGGCGCATTCAATCAGAATGGGAAACAATTTGAAAATCAAAGCTTTTTCAACGATTTTGCGCAAGCTATGCTCCCGGCTTTTCCTTTTTTCCCACACCCTTCCTATCTACCACCATGTCTATACGTACAGAGAACATCCCCTCTACAAGAAAGAAATATTTGATTATATATCTCAGCTTGTCTTTGGAACCACCTGCAGTTCTAAATGATTCAACTTTGAAGTCAAACGTACACAAACACATCTCCATGCTTTTCATCTTCTTCACTTCCTTGCCGACCTTGTAAAAAGATACTACATATATTTTTGAATTGGAATCAAACGTAGTAGTACCCTTAAAGGATGGCGGCGAATGTTTCCTGAAGATATCGGCACAAAATTTCAACCTTCATCAATTTGTTCGATATATATGTCTGATGCATATCGCACAGAAAAAGAAAGGGCGAACTGTACTTGACAAAATTTCGCTCGAGAATCATGCATGCACCCATGAACATAGCGAACAACGCAATATACTGGTAATGGTTAGTTAAACTTATCCGCATTTACGTTTACTATGCTGTTATACGTTCGCCAAGACTACCAAGATTGTTCTTATAATTGTCTCTTAAGCCAATTGCAGCAAGAACAGTAAAGAACCCAGGCACTTAATATCGTATAATTAATGAGTTACAAATGTTTAAATTATAACAACAGCAGTCCCGCATTATATAAATAAGAAAAAAAAAAATCTGAAAAACAAGACAAACAGGCAGCATATGATATCCTTAGCATTTTGTATAACTCGTAAATGAGTTTTAATAGCATTTTTATTGTTGTTCAACTTGGCACAAACTCTTCGCCAATTGTATTAATGCATAATACATTCGTTACAGCCTCTTAAGCAATTTTGAATTGTTAGTCACATAATTAATGTTAAGTGTTGTACGAGGTACATTATTTTTTTTTTTGGTTTTTAATATGACCAATCGCTCAGAGGGCGTCTCTTTTACGTGTCGGTTAAACAGTAGCGGGAATGGAGAGTGGGCGCAATTTAGTGACCGTGTGCCCAGTTGGTAAGTGTTAAGCCTTGACCCTTGACTGTCTATAGCTCTGTCCCCGTCGGCGGGGCTCCTTTCCTTGGAGAGTCCTCGAGGGTATCGGGGGTCGTCAGCTACTAAGGAGGTCCAGTACACAACCACTAGGTCGTAGAAAATCTACAGGTAGTATAGTTTGATGAGTGCCTAGCCGGAGTTGGGTTGATTACTTCTCCTAGTACAATAAATCCAAGAAGAAGGTTAGTAGGGGTAGCTTCCCCGAAAGTATTGAAAATCCAAAATGCAAGTGTGATATTACGAATACAATGACACGTGCAGGCCTAGAATTCTAAAGCATGCGATGAGCTATGGAATCCACGGGAGTCAAGTTTTCCTACCCATAAAGTCACGAGTATCCTGCTTAGACAGTATTAGTTGAACTGCAGATTGGTGTTTGCCAAGATGCTCCGGGGGACGCTTGCATATTGACATACCATGTAGAAACTTCGGTGGAAGTTGACAATGTGTGAGGCCTGACCGCTTGGGTACGGCCCTTTGTGAGGTACTCGTGGCGGCTGTGGTTATCCCCACAATGCGGGGAATTAAGTAATCAGAGGTGCTTGATTGGCCTTGCCCTGTTCAGAGGGGAAGATTTCGACTATACCTGAATTTTCAATCTGCTGCCAAGTGCTTGGAATAGGGTCTTTCACCCGCAGGATTGTCTTAGAAGGCTGAGAGCGGCCCAATTCAACTATATTGACTGGCAAAGGTTCTAGGGAAGTCGTCTTATTAAGGCGTCGGACTGCTAGGCGCATACGTTAAACATCGATATAATTTGAGTATAGCTTCGACCTAGCACGTTCGACCGAGCTGATATTTAAACGAGGAAATATTGACTTAATAGTCTAATGAATTTCTGGTAGAGCGAATGATTTTACATGATAACCTTTTCACCACCTTGCGATGTCTATCGATGAACGCAAACGCCAGTAAACCTATTCAGATGAAAGTGAGCAAGCGCATCTTATTACCTACCGCGGAAAGCTGGGATGAGAATTGATACAGTAGCTTACAAATGAAATCAATTTACATGCAATGACTTTTGGTCAGCAGCAAATTGGCAGCACACTACCTGTGGTTAATTTCAGTTTTTATTCTTACATAAGCACTGCAGGCAGCACGCAGCCAAACTAGAAAAACTAGTTCGTTCAACTTATGCGGACTTAGGTAAACGACTGATTTTCACTTTTAGATTGGAAGCACACCTAGCGTACATAGCTAGTGTGTTACTGATATAAGAATAAAAACTCGCAGTAGAGTTAATGTACAGAGTTACCGTGCTGCCAAGCTAAAAACAATTTTTCAGTTTAAACTACTCGGACTTGTTCAAAGGACTTGGTGTTACTGATCGATTAGCAATACAGTTACGGTATATAGTTACTGTTCTGCTGACCTAAGAATAAAAACTCGAACTACAGTTAGGTTGCTATTAACCTAACGATAAAAAGAGTTTGCCTGAAAAAGCTCTCGCACTCTAAATAGAAAAGTCTCGCATCTTTCTGTCCACAATAGAATGGAATTACGTATGAGATCCCTGATGTATGTTTCCGAGTGTCGCGAAAGCCTAACATACCTAATTGTGCAGTAAGTAGACACATTAGTTAAATATTAGGCGCTTGCAGAAATTTTGATCATATTTTCACTTGAAAAAGGCATTTATTGAGAAGAATTGGTACAACGTATGTTAAATGAAATATTTTCCATCATTTTCTACAACATTTGAGAGTATTTTTGCTGACATGGCGATATCATGTCGAAAGAGCTTGTATTGGTTTGCCAGCGATCCACCCAACGATCGCCTTTCGCACTTATGTAACTTTGCGGACACGCGTGCCATCTAAGCCATGCTACACCGATCCGAACAAATGGTAATCAGGAGGCGCAATGTCTGGTGAGTACGCTAGGTGTGACAGAACTTCCCATTCGAGCTGCACCAATGTATCCTGGACAACTCTTGCAGCGAGTAGCCAAAAAATGGCATTTTCAGTCAATTCGGGTCGACACTTTTAGACCGTTGAAACCAAAACCGACAATTGGACCGTAAGCCTCTGAACGTGTTTGTTGATCTTCGTCAGCAGATTTCTTCAAATAAAGAACGAAAAGAATGAATTTGGAAGAAGGAGAATTTTGAATGCTCAATGACTAGCGCCCCCGTACACTAAATAAATCAATCACATTAAATGGAAAACTGTTATCTTATGTAGAAGAAGGTCAAAATCATTGAATTCAACCGTTACATATATTCGTTTTTCCCATTTCTTCATCATTTTTATCTATAAAAGACGCTGATCAAAATATTTGCAAACACTTAATATATGTGCCGCTTATTTAGAAAGTAGTGTAAATCAGTTTTTTCTTCTTTTTTTTTTATAACATGATATGGTTTTTCTGAATGAAGAGTTACCGTTAAGTTGCTATTAATCTTAACATATATTTAGTTTCTTGGAAAAGGGAAATTTTTGGGGCTTTAATAATAAACGCCATTTACATGACTGCTTACAAATTTGTAACTCTTTGCAAAATAGTCAGTCAATATTTAAAACGAATCTAGGTGAGGGTTTGCTGAAATATCTTTTATTCTTAAATACTTGATATATTCGTGCACTGGTAGACGATTATGTGGCCAAACCACACACCGACCATATATTTGATATAACTGCGAATATTTATAAGAAATCTCTCATAGAATATAAAAAATTATTGCTTTTAAATCCTTATCGAATGAAAAAAGAATCCTTCTTCTTCTTATATCGTAATATTTTCCTTACAAATGAGTCCTTCAAGTACCTTCTTTAATCTACAAGAGAGAACATTGTCCAAGTGGCATATATCATTACCAATATCTCGAAAGAGTCTTCTTAAAAAAAAATTGATAGCATGAAAGCATAGTTGTATTGTATTTACGCATTGCATCGTAACGTAATTTCGACAGATGTTGTTTGCATTCATTTTTCGCCATCTATATGTACAGCGCATATATGTATGCAGTGTTATGTATTAAGTGAAAACTGATGTTCAATAAAGAGGAAACAAAAATATTTCAAGAAAAAAAATTATTTTCTCTACACTAAAAAAAAAAACGTTTTTTTTTTTTTATTTTTTAAAAACACTTACCCGAAATATTTTATATTAATAAATTACCTATTAAAGGGTAGAAATAGAAACAGAGATAAAGAATAAAAAAATAATAAAGAGAAATGCAATAGGGACGAACAAATAATTGCTAAGCAAATTATCATTATCAGGCGTATATTTGAGCATTAAAATAAAATTTTTTTTTGGGAAATATTAAAAAATGGCAACACGGCAGTTATACTCTAACGATATCTTCATCTTAAGGGGCTCTGCGGTATGCAACTGGTTAGATCAACTGGTTAGTATTCAAAAAGAATGCTTGTAAAGTTTGTCAGGATCGACATGCAGTGTTCAGGAAAGAAAAAAAAAATTAAAAAAAGCCTTCTTGCTATATAAGTAGTGATATAGGTGATATCTTGATCTCAAGGGGCTCTGCGGTATGAAAGTGTTCAAAAAGAAAGCTTGCAAACTTTGGCAGGATCGACATGCAACGATCAAAAAAGAAAAAAAAAAAACAATTGAAAAAAGGTTTCTTCCTATCTAAGCAGTAATGTAAGTTATATCTTCATCTCAAGGGACTCTGCGGTATGGAATTGGTTAGATCAGCTGTAGTGTTTAAAAAGAAAGCTTGCAAAGTTTAGCAGGATCGAGATGCAGTGTTCACAAAAAAATAAAAAAAAAACAATTAAAAAATGGCTTCTTCCGGTCTAAGTAAAGATCTAGGAGCTGAAAAGTTAATTGCGAGCTTTTGAATGAAGTAAGATACAGCTACGTTTTTAGATATATCATTAATGCTTTGTTTGCTTATAAGAAAACATTTTTTATATATAATTTCTAAAGATAAAAGAAATAAAAATCTATGGGAATCAATGCTTCATATTTTACTGCATAAGTTAGGAAGGAAGAAAAAAAAATGCCGAAGGAAAAAAAATAGAATCATCAAAATTAGTGTCCCACGCATAGCATTTGCAAAATGTGGTTTTTCTTATGACCCAGATATTGCTGGAAAAAGGACAATTATTTGAAATACGAATCGTGTCGTTTTCAAAAATCGTGCTTCTAGAAAAGTGCAAGTGTACTAGCATAGAATTCTATGATCTTTGAAAATTCAAAATTTTGTTATGCCCACAGTTAATTTTTTAGGTCATTCTTGATTATTTGAGGGATAGATAGTTTAAGCCAAAAAAAAAAAAACAAAAATAATTGACTTTTTTGAACAGTGGCATCACCCATTAAAGAAAGAATTTTCTACGCTTGCTATAACATATTTTTACTAACATAAGGATGACGTTTTCATTGCCTACTTTTAGGCTTAAAAAGTTAGATAGTAAAACGAATACACAAACTCATATTCCAGTGGTGGTGCGTAGAAAACGCAAACAAAATCGATAAAAGATTTTTCAAAACATAATAAACATATCATGTATGTCTTTGCTGCGTCCATGGAATTAAACAGAATAAATACAGTATATAAAGCTTGGCACCTTTACAACTTTTCATGTATCATATATAATAATTTATTACCGGCAATATATTATCATATTTACAATAACCACAATATTTTCACCAAAGTGCAACCGACCAATATTTATGCACACATGTAGCAGTTGCTCAAGTTCCTTGTTATAGTTTCAGTGCCAACAATCGAGTTTTGATTAACGCGACTGAATATAATAAACGTTTTATTGTTTATTTACAAGAGATTTAGCTACCAACTACATTTTCATATAGAATTCGAAACTTTAAGCGTTAAAAATATAAATATTGCGAACCATCTTCCAACAAGAGATTTCATTTCAAATTTTGTGCTCTTCTTTTAAGTACGAGCAAGTAGCTTGTTCCGATGACAATGAACAAGTATAATCCAGAAAATGTTCACATAAGTGGATAAATATCCACTCGCATAACACAAGGAAATACTGACAGCTCACTTATGGTTTTTTTTTTTTTTGAAAACAATTAGCCTGACAAGGCATTCTCAGCTGGTCGTGTTTGGCGAATAACCGAAAGTGTTGCCTCAGTGGCTCCGAAAGCTCAAAAGAAATAATTGAACAACTTCTTTATTTACAACCAGTGATAGTTTGTTAGACTGTTAGGCTGACAGTATAGTTGAAATACTTTCCTTTTTAAACCCTACACCAGTTCTGGTAGTGCAAAGGAATATTAAGTTTGTTTGCATGTATGCCACATCAAGATTGACTTGACATAGACCCACTTTATAGTGCACCGATCTTTCGGAAAGCCAGTTTGAGAAGCTTGTCTATCCGTCCGTTCGTTTTTTTTCTTGTGTGGAGCTTACAGACCACAGTTGTTAAAGAATTTTGATGAAATTCGGAACAACCAGGTGCCTGGGCCTTGGGAATTAGAGGTATTGACAATGGTTTGAAGCGGACTACATTTTCGACTTCTTCTCATAGAACGCCTTATCCTAAAAAGTGGTTATTTAAATAACTATAGGGTAGTGTAGCATATTTACCGGTTTAGCATGACCTACTATAGAAATTTAATTTGTTACACATACCAACAGCTCAACCATTATGGTAAATAAATGATTTATCGAAAGCTGATTGATTGACTTTTTATGGTCCGAGATGGACGGTATGAATATCGACGGAATCCGTAGCGTGGTGAAAAACGACATCTTTTCGTTCGTGAACGTTCCTGTACTCAGCTATCAACTAATTTTAAAAATGTTAAAACAAAACCAAAAGTGTAGTAAACATTGTTTCGCAATCTTTTACATCCATTTTTACATTGAAATGGAAGTGATCGGCTTAAAGGTTAAACAAAAACTTATATCTAGTATAAGAAATGTTAATTTCAAACCGGATGAAAGTAATTGCTCGGATGAATTAAAAGGCCACTATACAAATGGTTTCGATCTAACAAGTGATCTGTTCACATTTAACAAAATATATTTCGTAATGTACTTCTAACATATGGCTTGGTTGCATAGTTATAGATGCCATGTTGATGTCCTTGAATCGGTTCAAAGGGACTTCTTCTTATTTGCTCATGCGTGGTTTGGTATGAGTTTCTGCCGTATGTCTTCCACCGAATGTTAATAAATTGCAACTCACTGAGAAAAGGCCTGAGATGTTGGGTCTAACGTTCATATTTAAGCTGTGTAGATATTTCCATTCACAGTAGGGTCTCAAGACGTTTCCACACAATGGCAAACTACTTATGACCTGTTCAATTCGTTTCGGATGATATGTCACATATTGGGCGACTATCTATCTCGGTTGCGTTTAGTGAGATTGAAAGAAACGTATTATGTAACTATGTGCCAAAAATTCTGGTCATAACAATTTGCTGTATCTCAGATATGGATTCACGTGTTAAACTCTCTATTCTTTGTTATCGCATACTAAATCCAATCTTAGCAATGAACGATGTGTGTTCACTTAACTTGAAATATTTAAGTCTTGCGGCAGGTGTATTATGGTGCTGCACGGCTTATAAGTAGCTTTACTTTTCTCATTTATTATCATTGGTATATAAAGCACGTATGCATTCATTAGCACATATCTCCGTATCGTATATTGTTATCTTATATTATATCAGTTTCAGATGGATTCTCTGTTGTATGTTGTAAAAATGTTTGACTTGCATTCTGCAACCATTTAGTTTATATTCGAATATTGCTTTGTTTTGTAGTGAAATTTTATTTCACAAATGAAAAGAAATTAAATGAAAATGAAATGCTTGATGTACTTCAAAGACTTCATCAAAGATGAACATTAGATGTCTTAGCTCTTTGCTTAATTGCTTTCGTTACAATTTTTGTTCTTACATCCTCTTTATATATTTACGTTTGCACTCTAATTAAAGCTTGCTCTAGATGTGGAATTTATTCTTCTCTGCTTCCCTTTCGTTATCCTTAATTTCATTCCAATACGTATTGAGGATGAACTGTAAACGTCAAATACTGTAACAGCACGTACTCCATGTTAGAATTGAAATAAAAGCGAACCCTTTTTTTTAACAATTCTCTAACACACTGTAAGGGCTCTCAGGCCATACCTGGTGCTGGGGTACCAACTTAGCGCCACCAGGCTTTCATGCACAAGAATTTTTTTTTTTATTTTTTAATGATTTTAAGAGGTTTTGTACAACTAGAGGAAAATGGTTTTTTCCTTTTAAATGCAAGAAACAAACGAACGTTAATTGCAATACGTTACGTCATCGAAAATGAACTTCAAAACAAACGATCGTTTAGTTTCAATAATGTTTGTTCATTTATTAATATTACGTTGTTTCTTATGTTTTAGTTCTTATTTCGATTGCTATTTTAAGCGCTAAACTTTGTATTTTAAAATTTAAACAAAGACGATTTGTAAAAACTGGTAGTTTTGTGTCAACATTTTCGATGTCGCTATTCAAACGGCTTTAAAGTAAAGTTCATATTCCGTGTAAGTGAAATTCACTTACAATCTGTGTCCGTACTACTATTCGCTTTGCCAACTCTTCTCCTGCCTAAACTTAACTAGCTCGTAGCCTAAACTGAACTCATTCGTAACCTTAACTTAACTAATTATTCTCTCTTAACTACTTCTGTTGTTCCTCTACTTAATCCTAATTCTTACTCTAACTTCGTGTAACAGATTCCCCTCGGAGACGAAGAACCTGTGAAGGACGACTTTGGGTCCTTATTAAAACTTATCAAAACTTCCTAGGCACGACTTTGGCTCTTTATCGAAACTTATCAAAACTTCCTAATGATTTTCTGGGACTTCCTACGCACTTATTGTAGGAAAGTCTTAATAAACTCTAAGCATATCGTGCAATGACATTTACTTATGTTTCTTAATATTTCTAATGAATTCCTTCAATTAAAACACATGTCGCTTTATTGAATTCACAACTGAATTTAATTATTATCTCAACTTAAATTTCACTATCACCCTCTTTTTTATTCACTTATTTTCTTTACTCGCTCAAATCTATATATATGTATGTTCCGTTAGGGCCTTAATAGAGAATTCTAATGCCTGAAATGTATGTGCGCATCATATATCGTCGGTTTGGCAACCTCGACTTTCTCAAATTCTTATCAAACTGGTGGTTTTAATGTTGTTCGATTTTATTAATGCTTTCTTCTATTTTTCTTTCCTTTCGCCATGTATGTGCGCTAGCGTTTCTATTTTTCTTTCCTATCGACAGCTATGGATTAATGTATTCATTACGCTTACAGCTAAGTTTGCTTTTGTTAGTTTTTCCTTTCTTTTGTTTCTCTATGTACACTAGTGTTTCTATTGTTTTTCTTTTACTCTTACATGTGTATATGTGCTTCTTGTTTTGTTTGTTTAGTTTTGAAGTTCATTCGTGTTAATTACACATCATTGGTAATACAACAACATATGTGAATGTTGTTCGATTTCAATTTCGATTTTTTATTGGGTTGAGCGAATATCCGTAGCTTTCTTTGTAAATGTGAAGACCCGTTGTATAAAAATATGTTAGGAGCTACTTTATGCAATCTATTTTCCAAAAGTAATCATTACCATCCTCATGGTTCATGCGGATTAGAAACTAGGTGCAAAATAGACACCTGGTCTTTTGAGGCTGTCGACAAAAGAGTCAGTATTTAGATATCGGAGAAACCATAAGACACTTTTATAAAATCCGCATTAATCCGCATACAGTGATACGGGAAAAGTACAACCCCCCAAACTAGAACTGCAAACGTTTCCAAGGCGAGCTTTGCCGGAACTCGCTATGCTGAAATCTTACGGTGTCTTCGTTTTTGGTGTACTGCTCCTGTCTTTTGTCCCAAACCAGCGATTTTTTCATTCAATTGAAATAAACAACAATACACCACGCCTACCTGACTACCCTAAATGGAGCCGACTTCGATATATAGGAGGTGTGTTCAAAAAACAAAAGGCTGGCTTCATAAATTTCGTAGACGGTGTGCACGTCCCCAACATACGTTGACATTATCAATCATTTTACATTTTTAGTTTGTTTTTGTGGGTAGATATAAAGATTAGACCTGTTTTAGTGGACTTGCTATCAAAGAAGAGATCAAAGTATCGATATTCAATTTTGTCTCACTTAAATTGTCGACTGTGCCATTCGTCGAGTCTATTTTGAGCAGAAAAAAAAAGTTTACAAATACTACAAACACTTCGCAGCAGACCAGGGCGATGATTAATGACGATGTCCGCCCTGGACGGCCCAGTATGTCAATAGCCATAGGAAATGTTAAACCATTGAAAAAAATTATTATAGAAAATCTTCGAATCATTATTCGGGAAGTTGTTGAGGATCTCGTCATATCGGTTGGCCCATTACATACAACTTTTTCGACTCTTCTCGACATTAAAGGTATGAAAGAAATTTGTTTCGAAATTCCTAAAATTTGGACCAATAAGAACCGTCGCATTATTGTGGCCACAAAGCAACACCGTTATCATGCCTCAGCCACCGCATTCGCCGGATTTGGTCCCTTGCAACGTTTTCTTGTGCCCAAAACTGAAAAGATCCAGGAAAGGATGAAACTTTTATGAACGATTAAAGAGATAAAGGCCACATGGCTGGAAGAGCTCAAGGCCGTATCCAAAAGCGTATATCAGAACTTTTCCGAGGACTAGAAAAAACGCTGACCCAAATGTGCTATATCTAAAGGGCGGGACAAGTTAGGTATTGATGAATAAATAAATATTTTTCGGAAATAAAGAAAAATCAGCGTTATTTTGTGAACACACGTCCTAGCTTTATCGATATTAATCGGTCGTCTAGTCTGCCTCATGGTTATCTGGACTTTGGATATGGCAATGCATGGATTATTCATCATCCGTAAGGATTGAGTAGAAGTATCCTTCGACTTAAGCACGAAGAGTAAAATATTCCGGTTTGGTTTTTTTTTTTTTGTTATCACAGAACTGCCATTATCCAAGGTCCAAGGAACTTTATTATACATGGCTTAGTGATATAATTTATATCATAAGTTTATATTCTTAAGTTTATTTAACACCCAACAGTACTAATTGCACTCTCTCGCGGGAATCACATTCACACATTCAATAAATCTAATCTTTTCTGCTTAAGGCCTCAAGATAATACCAGACTCACGCCTCATTTGTCACGTTTTTCCCATAACGAAACGCTATTTATATGACGAAGTGAGTTAATTCCCTATGATATTTTATTTTTTTATATTTATGTCTTTTCCAGTACACTAAACCAATAAAGAAGAACAAATGCAATAAGAAATTGTGCGGAAAGCATTATTAATGAACATCATTAACGAGGCCAATGACAGCAATTTATAATAATAGCATCTACGGCTTTAAGTATCGACGACGAAAAATCAGAGTAATTACCAGTAAACTGAAATGAAAGGTAATAGTAGATGGAGGAATTCGAATAATATATATATATATATATATATAAATACATATATAGAGGAAGATCATGAGTCTTTAATACGCGTAATATTTAATTAAATTAAATGCGAAAATAATTGTTACATAATAATACAAAGAGACGGCGAGTCAAATGTAATTTATGTTTCAATTGAAAATGTTGCGGCAATTGCGCTATGGATGTTAGCTTTCATTTATTGAACGTAATATAAAGCAATAACAAGTGTAGGAGTAAAGCCGAGACAACACCCAGCCAGCCAACATCACCGATAGTAAACTATATATAAACAAAAAGAAAAACAACAAAGACAACGATATTGTTAGCAATAATACAAATAAATAAGAAGAAGAAGAAGAAGAATAAATTGCTTATATATATAAAGCAATATATATATATATATATATATACATGTACTCGTCGTATATGACAGCAGCAGCAACCGTGTCACCAGCAAGTGCAACTGCAGCAGTGACAGCATATCATCGCGTTGGCCGCGATGATCTATCGTTGGCCATTGAAGAATCGCTTTTCACTGTAACCGATGACATTAATCCCGTTCATCGTGCATTCTTTTATAAACCAAATACTTCATCATCAGAATTCTCATTATCACCATCATCATCATCATCATCATCATCAGCAGTATCCTTGTTTGCTTCAGAAATTGCTACGAACGTCAATTATACCTTTTATAATAGCGATGTATTGGATGGTAACAACAACAACAATAATAATAATAATAATAACAACAATAGTAACAACAATTATTCATTTAACTCAGTAAACATTAGCGAGGCAATTAACGCTACGGAAACAGTAGAATGGTCACATTTTTATGATTTCATTTTATCGTGGCAGGGTATCTGTCTGATTATCGTCTTTTGCATATTCATTGTAATCACAATTATCGGTAACACTTTAGTCATTTTGGCTGTCATTACAACGCGTCGCCTTAAAACTGTAACGAATTGTTTTGTAATGAGTCTAGCGGTCGCCGATTTATTAGTCGGCATTTTTGTAATGCCACCGGCTGTCGCCGTACATTTAATCGGTAAGTAAGCACAAATTTTTACCTTTTCAACGCATCTTCATCATTAGACATATATCATAATTATCATTATTGCGAGTTAATTCAGTTGTGGAAGCCACATTCAAGCAAAAAAAAAAAAAAAATCTCGAAAGCATATAAAGGAATAAATGCATCCAAAGCTTATTATGTGACGTAAAAGAAAATCCTGTAAAAAGGAAAGGCAAGAAACCAAGACAGCTTCCAGTTTATGCAAATTTCATATTTTGTCAGCTTTTCATAAATAAAATCGTTTGTTCAGACAACAATGGTCAGTGAGTACACCGCGCCATTACGCGCAATCCAATTTTTCATTCATTTCCGTTATAAAACACTCGCAATTATATCATAGTTTCATCTAAAGGCATACTCTTCATAGGGGTCCTTATATGGATCGAAACGTGAACTGGCTGAAAATGTGAGCTGTGATGTCATCCAAATTTAAACATTTATTTTTCTTGTTAAAGATTACTTTATCTTCCTCATAATAGTAGTAAAAGTCACATTTTTTTGCCATAAGCTTGAGAATCCTTCCCTACATAGAGGGATTACCAAAAGAAAAGCTCTGCGAAGTCCGAATTTCGTATAAGGAAGTTTTACGTAAAATTACTACTAGGGATCATAAAAGTTTAAAAATTAGAGATTTTTGATCACCATTTTCCTAGGGGCGGTCACATGGAACGGAGTTTGAAACTTTGATCCATCCGACCCAAATTGTTCGCATCCAGCAAGTGTGGTGAAATACTAATGCTATGTAATTTTTCTCGGGAAGTACTTTTTTTAGGGCTGAACGCATTTTTTTTTCCCCCTAAATAAATTTAGAATCAATGGAGGATTTTACAAATTTTTCATGTTTTGAAAACGTAGGCTAACCATGTTAAGCAAGACCAATAGCTTGATTCTATAGGACACCGAATTTGTGGAATTTTCGTATGAAAACTGAAAACTACTAACGATGCTATATATCTGCCATGTCTATCTGTCGTCTATCTGTCAAGCAATGATATTAGTAAACCACAAATAAATTTAAATTTTTATACTCTTACGATACGATACGATAAACATCAAAGACTCATAAAGCATTCTGTTTACCTACGGATTAGCAGGCATATTTTGCCGGTGACAATCTACTATCTTTCGTAGTTAGTACATCGATTTTCTGCTAAAGTCGCAAATCGTTAAGGAGGAAAAACTATGAAAAAAACCTGTAAGTATATGTATGCCACATTGCTCAATAAGTTCGTAGGATGATAAGATTAATATTAAAGAATTCTTAGGATATCTACACAGTACCGACCTTCAAGTGCAATTCAAAATTCATGTCAACATTTCAAGACATTTGGACCAGTTACTTAGTTAGTTTACTTAGTTACATATTTTATTCACTTCGACAAGTTTGAATTAACAGAAGACGACTGATCCGATCTCTAATTCGAACTTCAGTTGCAATGTTAGGAAACTAAATACTCTTCTCTTCTCTCTTAAATAATGAGGTTATGTTAGTACGAAAAGAGAGAACAATAAAGAGTTTAAACGTCTGCTTTGCTATAACTGTACTCAGAGTAAAAAGTTCGCATATAGCTCATCCTTATCATGTCATCATGAATAATGTTTATGATTACTTTGAAGTTTCTTTGGAAATTTGCAAAAAGTTTATTTTTGCAGGCTCATGGCAGCTTGGTTGGGTTTTATGTGATATTTGGATATCGCTGGACGTTCTATTGTGTACAGCTTCTATTTTAAGTTTATGTGCTATAAGTGTAGATAGGTATGTAATGTGGCTTAACTAAAAGAAAACCAAAACTGAAACTTCTTACTAAATTTTCTTTAGATATCTTGCCGTAACGCAACCGCTAACCTATTCACGAAGACGTCGTTCCAAACGCTTAGCTCTTATAATGATTTTAATTGTTTGGATACTGGCATTAGCTATCACCTGCCCGCCTATGTTGGGTTGGTAAGTAGAAGCAAAAAGTGAACAGAAATTCTCTTTCCCAAGGTATAGGTGACTTTCATTATTTGATTATTTCGAAACGGTATCGATTTTTTTGCTTAGGTATGAACCAGGACGAAGAGATTTAAAAGAATGCCGCTACAATCAGAATGAAGGCTATGTGATATTTTCTGCTATGGGTTCGTTTTTCATACCAATGGCCGTAATGATCTACGTTTATGCTCGTATATCCTGCGTTGTAGCATCGCGACACGATCATATGACCGACATCAGTATACATAATAAAGTAAGTTTTCCTATAGAAATTTCCAAAAAAAAAATCAATATTTTCGGGATCTTTTCCGGCTTTCCCTTGGGTTGGCAAAATTTTATGCTAACAGAAATTCAAGCGCTATACTACAGCCGATGTGGAAAATGAATTAGATCATGATCTCTGCGAATTGGAATTGGATTCGGATCAGAAACGTGCGGTGACGGCACTAGGCCCCTGTTCTAATCAGACAATTACCAAAGACCTACAGGAATCGAATGTACTGTCAGAAGGTGAAAATGGTATGACGAATACAGGGCACACGCTGCTGGCTCTGCAAATATCACCCAATCATAGTCGAAGCGGTTGCTATGAAATGACACGAGCATCATCCCTAAAACGCGGCTCCACTGCCTCATCGACCATAACGACGATGACGAGCGCTTGTACCGGCACCGGTACGGGTACGACTATAACCGGTAGTAGCATGGAGAATCCTTGGACGTTTAATACCGCCACTTCCACTTCCGGCGGTCGCTATCAACAGCCGCAACAACATTCCTCTAAGCATATGCGCAGTTATAGTGTACGTCATCAGCATCAAACAATAGCCAACTATCCCGGAAGTCATTTACTAACACCCACCTCACCTAATCCGCAACAACAAGCGGATACAGCGACAGCGTTAGCAACATCTTCCAGCATAACCATACTACGTCAACCAACGCAACGGTCAACGGCTGCTGCTACTGGCACTGGCATTATACATCATCATCATCATCATACAAAATCGTTGTCAAATCGCATTTCATCGTTGAAAAAAGAAAACAAAACCACTCAAACGTTAAGTATAGTTGTAGGTGGTTTTATTGCATGTTGGCTGCCATTTTTCATCTACTATCTGATCACGCCATTCCTCGACGAACATCAGGTCAGCCAGACATTAGCCAAAATACTTACATGGTTGGGTTGGTTCAACAGTGCCATTAACCCGTTCATTTATGCATTTTATAGTGTCGACTTTCGTGCAGCATTCTGGCGTTTAACATGCAAACGTTTCTTCAGTGCTTCCACAACAAAACCACAATTCTCCGCCAATACCATATCCATACGTCGATAGTTATACCATTTATCAGCTATTATGCAAATTCGTAATTCTACGATTAGCTCTAAACGTCAGAATGTGAAAGGAAACAAAAACGCAGTTGGAATGAATTTGTGCGGTTTCTAATGAAAAAACTTTAAAGAAATAGAGAGGGAGGGAGAGAGAGAGAGAAAGCATATTTTAAATTGAGCAAAAATTTTGCCGTAAGAACACAAGAAGAAGTCATTATTAATATTTTTAAACTCGTTTTCGCATTTCGTTTATGAATAGTTTTGCGCCGCCAGCTATACCATTAAATATGTCGCATGCTCGACTGATTGACTAAGTGTTTCATTTAACAAATTTCATACATTGTCACTGCACTGTCGAGTGAACTTTTGTGAATAGAAGAGAGTGCAAAACATGCTATGCACATACACATACACATATCTCATATACGTTTCATACATATCTTCGCATATATATAGCAAATGATAGATTAAAAAAAAAAGAAAAACGAAAATTAAGGCAATAACACATTCAACACAATTCAAAAAAATAAATAAATAAATAAATAAATAATAATAATGCATACAAACAGGTATCACATTAGGAAATTTGAATGGAAAATAACTTATTTACGTTACAAAGGAACCAAATTCAACGAAGAACACTGGCGGCTAAATGCACATAAATAGCATTTATGTTTCAAATTAGAATTCAAAAGCAATTGGCAATATGTAAACATATATGTATGCTTGTCTATGCACGCACGCACGCACGCACGCAAGCACGCAACTAAAGAAAAAATTGCAATTTTCGTCATGTGTGCAGCAATAAGGATAACTTTCTTAAGGCTTAAGAAAGATAGACTTAAACAATTTTCATATAAATTGAGTTAACTGCAACACAAGTATATGCAAATTGAATTTTACCTTCCAAACTTTAGTTAAAATAACTAAGAAACTTATGTTCGTCATTGAGCATTTTGTTACGGATGCCACGTATGAGTTGACATATGGACTAAGGACCTATTTAGATGTGGCTTAGAAGTTTCAGATTTCAATCAAATGTTTTGCGGCCGTAGAATGTCTAACATCGTTCCAACTGACGGACGGACGGACATAGATGAAACAGCACAGAATCTCAAGCTAATCCAAAATTTTAATATTGCAGTAGGGTGTTTGAAGTTAAAAATAAAATAGCATGTCCATCGGTCGAATATAACGACGTATAAATAGTTCAATACAGATCTTATGATATCTTTATGATTTCCAGCAGGTAAGAAAGTTGGATTCGTCTTGAGTCAAAAACTTTATTAGCAAGCACTTTGAAGGCTTGTAGAAGAGCTGCGTTGTGCATTATTAAATGTGGGAGTGTCAGTTGGCACTTGAGAAACTTTGTTTACCCTGATCTTTTAGCTGGCCCCAATATATATTTGTACCAGTGCTTAGGTCAGCGTTTTTTAGAATCTATAATTTTCAGTTATTTGCCCATATTTATAGGCGGATCACGCCCATATTTTCTCAAGTAGGCCTGGTGCAGGTTTTTATCAGGTATTAAAGCAATAATTTTATGCCACAGGTGGACTTGTTTCTCGTCCGTGATCACGTCGGTTTTCAACCTTGATCTCAATGCACAAAACACACATCAGGTCCGAGTTTTAGCAAATGGCCTTGAAGAATATTTTTACCAATCTGCAACGGATTATGAACTGCTATTTTATGTCAATGATGGGCTTGTTAGCCAACTCTATATCCAGAAAATATATATACTTATATATATATATAATATTCTTCGACTCCCTATCTCGATTTTTTCAACGAGGAACATTTGAAGAGCGAACGGGTGAATAGATATTATATATATATATATTACATATATATATATTTTACATATATATATAAATATATATATATTTATATATTTATATATATATATATATAGAAGAGTTGACTGAACGGGTGAGCAGCCTACATATATACCCAGCAAATATATATGCTTATATATGTCGTCTCTCGACTCTATATCTCGACTTGTTTAGACCGGAACGTTTCAGTAGCAAATAGTTGAACAGATGTAGGAATTAGACGTTGATTAAGGGGGCGGGTAGCAAAAAGGGGTGACAAGAAGCAACAATGTTTAGACTGATTAAGAAATTTTCATCGGTTCCGACTATATATAGAATATCTAGATACAATAGATACATAAATTGTTTAAATAAAACCCATCATTGTTACAAACATATAAAAACCAAACAAGCAAATACCTGATCATTGGATGATATGGGTATAATAATTTATAATATTTCATATGCATATTTGCTTACAAGACGATTCCTTTCATTTTTATATGTGATGATAACTTAATAGTTAATGCCTTATGTTCATTAAGAAAATTTTAATTGTAATTGCAATTATTCGCACAAGAAAATCTGTATAAAGTTTTAGTATTTACTTTATTTGAATTTACGGTTCTTGAGTAAACTTTTTTTATATGCTAAGTATATATATATATAAGAAAAGTCAAACAAACAATTAAGAAAATTTAAGTAAGTTATGCCATAATTCTTAGCATATAAATGAAAGATTTTCTTTTAATATTTCATATACATGCAAAGGCTTAATATTTTTAATCACTTAATATACTCGCTTAACATGCATACATGCATATATTAGAGATTGTAAATATAAGTTAGAAAGAAACTATAACTGGCTTTATACGATTTTTTTAATATCCTCTCTCCAATTGACATACGATTTTTGCTTGCAATACACATATAACTCAGAGCCATTTGCTTAATATTTATCGTATATTGTATCGTATATAATTCATATCATACTCTTACAGTATTTGACAGGACATGAAGGTGAACTACGAAAGCTGATGATCGTATTTGCTTAATACGCGTTACTGTTGTCTAAGTTTTTTGGTTATTATTAATATATGATATTAGCATATCAAATATGTCATGTGGACGGCCGGACTTCATTAGCATGATTAAAAATGACGGAGAATTCTTGGTTTGATCAGAAAATAACGAGAATCTTGGGTTGTCTTATTAAATATTCCTTTCCATTTTAAACTAAATCGCTTTAATCGGAGTTTTTCTAATTTAAAAACAAGTTCCACGCGAAGCCTCTTGTTTTGTATTCGATCAAAAATTTCCCGTTTACTCCATCAAATAATAACAAAGTGTCCTCTTGAGTGTTCTTTTAGTTTTGAAAAATAGCAAATAGTCTTCCAGAGAGACAAATCTTAGGCGGTTTCCTTTACCTTTCATTTAGAAATGTGGAAACGTCTAAGAACTTAAAGAAAAAGTTTTCCTCTACTAATTTCACAGAAATATGGAACTTGTCTTGGCTAATATGAAGATCCTGCTTCTATAGCGACTTCTACTTCTTCTTCTTCTTCTTCTGTTTGCTTTATCAGCAACCTCAATTTCTTCTTCAATTCTTTATTTTGCTATGGGATGATTATAATTCCTATTTCAAGGGTCTAATGTATTTCCCCACTAAAGCCGCCCGCTTGAACTCTTGCCTTTCTTTCTTAAACTTCTACTTGAGCTCCTTTCATGTTTTCTGATTTCATTATTCTGCGAAGTCATACATTTGGTTTGTTAATTTTCTCCAGCGATTTCTCGATGCACAGGATATCGAGGGGAATGGAATTTCCAATGGCGTCGACCTTCGGGTCAAAGCACATTAATGTATTAAATTTCATCATAATATCTTGAAAATTGTGACATGAAGCTTGAAGACAATAATACATGAATAGATAGTCGTCGGAACGACAGACAGACAAGCCTACATCGGTTCAGAAAATGGTTCTGAGTCCATTGAGATCCATTAGCGGATAGAAGTGAACACATACTGGGTGTTGCACACGCTATCGCCATCTGAAAAAGTTCAACCGGCAATTTCCGGAGATATTCTGTATAAAAAGTAACCGTAATTTACTTACATTCTATGTAAAAAATATCCGAAATTTTTATATACGTGTTGTACGAATATGTCCCAAAAATTGATGTACTTTTTGTGTATTTCATTTCTGGGGAATTAATTTACTTTCTGTATACAAAGTCGCCGGAATTTAGTTACATTCTGCGTGGAAAGAAATTGGTGTTTGTAGACTTTCGGGCTAAAAGGTATCCATAGTGCATTTACATTCTGTGTAAAAAGTATCCGAAACTTTCATATGTGCTATGCAAAAAGCCGAAATTTACCTTCTATGAACAAAGTACCCAGAATTTGTGGATATTTCGCGTAAAATTGATCTTGAATTTTTATACATGCTCTGCACAAACATTCTGAATTTTCTTTAGGGGGTATCCGTACAAATTGCATCTTAAACGAAAAGTTTTCCCCTCTTTTTTTCTTTTCCTTTTGTTGTCAGCTCAATCTTGTACTATGCCATCTTTATCGCTTGCCGATTTACTAAGTTCAATGTATACTTTTCCTAGCCTAACTGCGCACTGACTTTCAGATATTTGACTAGATTTTTTCTGCCTTCAGTTGACTCAAAAGCTTTTTCTCGATATGAAAATTTCAGTCGGAGAACATAAACTGGAAAAAAGTTATACGGATGAAATTTTTTAATGCCCACCGACAGCTGATGTAAAAGAATAGGTTCTAGGTTAGTTCAAACACCGTTTGGTTCATAGGAAATTTGAAAATATCCTTGTCTACAATCTAAACAACACCTGACCTTGTCGACGATAAGTTAATATCGATTCCCAACATTTATGGGTGTCATCTCAAGAAACTTTCATGTAAAAATGGTTCATATCGAGGGTTTGATCAGTTCTTAAGATTTATAGGTATTGTAGGTGTACTTGAGATGACGTGTATCTAAAGCTCAATTCAAGGCCAGTATTTTCTTGTTATTAGGTATGCAAATAAATTCGTTCCGTTGAATTTGTTGCTACATAAAACCACACCTAAAACTTTCAACTTCCCCGACAGTTGTAGATAACTTAGATATCGATGTGTTGAACAAGGCAAGTTTCATTTGTTTACAAGTTATCGCTCAATTAATACCAAAGTTTAAAGAGATGAAGGACATTCATGGCATGGCATTTTTCCATGTTTTTAATTGAATTAACTTGGGAAAACATACGGCTCAAGCTATGGAGGGAAATGCAATAAGCAACAGTTAGGAAATAGTTTGCGAAAAAAAAGTTTTAGTCATAACAATGTTGATAATCGCATATGTCTGTCCGTCTTTTATAAAAACAATCAAAAAAAAAAAAAAAAATTTCTCAATTTATCCAAACCTGGCCCCGTCCGATTACCGCTTATTCTGATCAGCAACGTTTCACAGAAATTGAAGATATGCGAAAATGAGTCCAAGACTATATCGCTTCAAAATCCATAAGTTTCTACCGCGAGAGTATCCGTAAATGGCCAGAGACTATTCAACTTTATAGTAAGTGTATTTTAAGATAGAATTTCATGAAAAATCGGAAGAAATCCCTTTACACATACACCTATCATTTTACCAAAGAAAAAAAGGAAATTTTTGCACACTACTATTGACATTTTCTTTACTATATTCGTAGATAAAAATTGAAATAAATGAAAAAAGTTTAAGCGGAAGAAATAAAATATATTAGCCTTTCTCTACATACATGGAAATGAAAAGGAAAAGAAAAAAAGTCTCTCTTTGGGGTATATAAGCACTTTTATAAACAAGGTATAGATAGAAATAAGAAAAAAAAAAAAAAATCTATTATACTTTCAAGCTTCCAAGGAGAGTAAGATAAATTTCCGGTTCTAAATTCGAATGTGGAATAAAGGAGAAAAAAAAAAATAAATAAATAAATAAATAAATAAAAATAAAAATAAAAATTTATAAATAAATTAGCATAAATTGATTAATCTTAATAACTTTATTTAGCAGTTTTAAATGTTTAGATATTATGAATAAAAAACTGAAAAGAGAAAAATTATAGTGAAAACTTTTAATTGAAATGAAAAAGAAAAAAAAGCAAAAAAAAAATACTTTCTCATTAAAAATAAACGAAATAACTTTTGAATCGTATAGAAATAAAATTTTTCTTAAATACGACGAAGAACGGTAATGACGGTAAGTACAAATTATGAAATCCTTATACAAAATTTATTGTACATACATGCGCACAAATATTATTCAGTTTAGTCAAAATTTCAAATTACCTCTGAAAAGCTCTTCGTCTTATTTATCGCTTTGCAATTTCACAACTATTTATAGATTAAGAAAAATTAAATAAAAAAAATATGATTTAATACATTTTCCAGCATTTGATTGTCTATCATCCTTGAAATGCAAATATTTTGTGCGTAAATGTGCGCTCATTCTACCGACACTGTTTGCATAGATATTTTTTAATTCCTTTTGAAATTCGAAAAGTGCACATGAAATAATCCATTATATACGAGATTGGAAAATCAATTTCGCTATTCGTACATACATACATATGAAATTTACATATACATATTTACATGCATGTATATGGATAAATATGTATATCAATTCATCTGTTCGCCTTCCTTTCATCCATGCGCAAAAGAGGCTTAAGGCTTGAATTAAACTCACTGGTTAGTCACAGATCTTCCAAAAAAGAGAAATGTTATTTTTTTAAAGGTAGACGGAAATCAGGATCAAACTTTAAATTACACCCATAAGAATAAAGAAAAAAAGAAGAAATAAACAAGTTAGCTCTCAGAATCTATGAAGAGATAATAGGACGGATTTTTATAGCTCGGTACTACAAAGTCGAGGCGGCGGCTTCAATGCCGTCACACTTGATAATTAATTCATGGTATCTGAGATTAAGTACCAGCAATTAGGGAATAAGAAAAAAAAGAAAAACGCGCGTTAGCTCTTAGAGTGTATCAACAGACACTAAATTCGTGACATCCGGAAATTAATTCATAAGATCTGAGAACGAATAGCGAATAAGAAAAAAAGGAGAATAAAGTGAGTTAGTCGTCGGGGAATGTATCAATTGATAACAGGACAGATCCTTATAATCCTGCACTACGAAGTTGGTTGGACAGACGCCTCCAAGGTCGTTACGCCTGGGAATTAATTCATAAGATTTGAGAATAAGTGTCACGGCGAAGGGCATAAAAAAGAAGAAGAAAATAGCGAGCTAGCTCTCAGAGTCTATCCACAGATAATAGGGTCGTGACGTCTGGAAATTAATTCATAAGTTAGAGTTAGTCGTCGGGGAATGTATCGACTGATAACAGGAACAGATGCTTATACTGCTGCACTACGAAGTTGGACAAACGGCTTCAAGGTCGTTACGCCTGGGAATTAATTCATGAAAAAACAAGGGGCAAATATCGTGTCAGCACTCGGCAAGTTTCGAGTCTACGTCCTTCCAATCGAAATTGACTTTTGGAACTGGGATTGACAGAACGTTGTATGGTATTTTGCCGTTAGTTCTAAGAATAAGGTAACGAATGTAGGCAGATTAACATTTAAAAACAATCTTGGCGTCCTTTCAGACCGCTATGGTGGGGCTGAATGAATCAAAATGCGAAAACATTCGCCAAATCTGTTACTGCCACGGTTATTGCTAACAAGTGCCTACGTCGGAAGGAGAGGGGTGACCTAATAATTGCAAATATAACTCTAAACACCTGAGTGGACGTGAAATTAGAAAGAATATGAACCGATTAATTCCTACATTGACTAAAATATTATTAAATTCCGACCGGACTCTTATGTCTTCATTGGGTTTAATTTTCTTTACTAAGGAAGCGAACGTCATCCTTTCTCGAAGCCTGAACTTCCCGTTTTGACCGTTAATCCATGCATATCCCATATGCAGTACGTTAATGTTATTGGAAGAAGTAAGTACTACACTAGCTTATGCAAAAAGTTAAGTCAGTAAATGTAACGCAATAATGTTGTGTCATGGAGACACAATTACAAGAATTTCATATAAATGTTATATAAAGAAATATATATGTTTAGGGAAAGCAAATAAGTAAATGTAAGTAAATGTATTGTTTCAGGAAAAAGTAAATAAGTAAGTGTAAATAATCTAAATCTACCTGAATGCATATGTATGAGTTTACAATGTTAACCTAGCCATTTGACCATATGGAATATACATAAATTGTGTGTTGAAAATTATTTAAGTTAAGACACACATATATAACAGAAAGAATGTAAATAAATAGATAAATGTTGCTGCTGTTCATGGTGTTGGTATTTCACAACCAAGCGAATACTTTTTGGAGTTAAAAAACCTGAAAGTATCTAAAAGCCCGTAAGATCTAATGAAATCTATTATAAACATGGACATTAATCACTCACACATAACAACGGGAAAAATTCACCAAAAAAAGTAAGAAAATAATATTCAACTATGACCGAGATTTGTGGACCCACCATTCATTTCTACCATATTTGAAATGAATGTCTTCATATTTGCGACTATTAAAGTGTCACCAACGTAGACCACGCAAACGGACAGACAGACGTGCTTGAATTGATTCAGAATTACATGCTGATCAGAAACTCATATAGTTTCCTGGTATGAAAAACATCATGACAAGACAAGTAAAAACGCAATAGTCGGACGCGGGCCACCTTGCGCCGCACTTCCCTTAATGTAGTCATACAAAATAATATCGGGGTTTTATGGGAAGTGGGGGAGG
>CCAG010022447.1:0-43943 GCA_001077435.1 Glossina morsitans morsitans
GGGGGGGGTGGGAAGTGATTCAAACTATTTTCATGACATATTGATATAGCAAATTTAACTGCAACCTATAGGTTGAACACAAGACAACAAGACGGACAGATGGAAAGATATTCTGAAATCGATTCGTATAATAAAAGGTGAGTCTATCTCAAGTTCTTCTGGGTGTGGAATACATCCTTCCATCCTCTTATATCATATGTGATGATTATTCTCCTATTCCTCAGTGAAGAAAACACTAAGTAACAGTTGCAGATACTTAAGATCCGCATTATAATGCAAGTGTTTCTTTATATATATATATATATATATATATATATATATATATATATAAAGTTGCATGCAGCCTTTCAATATTAAGTGTAACTAACATCTGTGTTCTTCTATTAAATCAATTTCATAAAAATGCAAATACTTTAACAACATTTTTATCTCCGCTTATAGCGTAAATACTTTCGCTTTCACTATTTCTGCCATAATTGCTTACTCGCTTACTCGCTTACTCATTTCCAAATACTATTTAGATTGTATTGTAAGCCTATTTAATGATAACGTTATTGCATATGTTACCTAATTTTGCATTTCGCTATAATAGCATCAACATCGACATATGTTCCATTACGTTTCCGTTTTTTGGCTGTCTGTTAAATGTGTTCGTTCACTCTACCATAAAGTGCTTTAATATATTTTGGCATTTTAAATGCACAAACGCACACTCATTTACATATATTGAAATTAGTTTCTTTGGTAACTGCTGTAATGCGAAACTACGTTTTAGTAATAATTTATATAATAATACCTGCGCATATATAACGATATGTATATATATATACAAATATTTGTAATAGAATCATTTGAATAGGGAAATAGGGAAACGCAAGTAAATCCTCTAGAGGAAAGATTACAAAAAACACCTGAAGCATTTAATAAGCATAATAAGCATAACCAATGGGAACAAATATAATAAATAGCAGATGGGAAGCCGAGACAATTATAAAATCGTAACTAAAGGCTATGTAAACATAATTACATATTAATACAATGGATTCTGACCAAATTTGTTTTGTTGCTGTAAACGCGCGTAACCCACAATAATTTCGATAAATTGATTGGCTTTAATTTGCTGTCTCAACGAGGCTCTACGTCGAAGAGCTAATATGGTCGCGAGCGATTATTTTGCACAAGTCCAGTCGTCTTTTTCACAAAGATATCTTTATTTTCTATAGGTCCTTAAGGGGCTGGATTAATTTCGCCGAATAAAAGAGCGTACACTTCTATATATGTACGATAAGCATTTGATAAATAAAACTGTATTCTATTAAACGCATAGCGTTGTATAGAACGTGAAAATGCTGGCGGGAAAAATACATCATCTTCATTATTAAAGTAAAACAAATAGACACGGCCTAGGGGGCCCGGGCGCACAATTAAATATCCTACACCGATCTGCATTTATTCAGATAACGACTTTTAAAAATTAAGTTTTATATGGAAAGTAAACGAAACAGCAGTCCGATCCAGATCATTTTCAAAAGCGTTTGGCGGCCTTGGGTTAAAACACGTGAGTGTACGGCAGTTCATCATAATATCTTAAAAATTGCGGCCTACAGGTTGGACATAAAAAAATTAAACGTACAAAAAACTCTATGTCGGTTCAGAAAGTGATTCTCAACCACAATAAGTCCTAGCAAAAGACCATCTGTATGTTTCATACATCCGCACAAACTTAATATGCGCTTGTACCACAAGTAGTACAGAGTATACGACACTTTTGAGCGTCAGGGGGCAATTCTTGGAAATTGAGTATTAACGCAACTGCTTTACTCAAAAGGCCTCGAATTATCAAGTGCGTATATCTAAAGTATCTAAAAGGTGGAGAGAATGCCGTGAATGCTTAAAATTTTTCCTCTTCGGAGAAATAAATAATTTTATCGATAAGTCTTATCGGGTCTTTCAGTTGTTCAAAATTTATACTATTGTAGTAAGTTGATCTTACCTTCACTACTCCACTTCTGTACTCCTCAATAGAGAGCTTGGTTATTCCAATTATAATGCATCCCTTTATTCCCATAAAAAAAATCCTAACTCTGTGTTAAACGTAGGTTGGGATCACTTTTAAGTCATAAAGTTGTGTAGTATCGTAGCCGATACGCGATTTCAATATAATGAGAATTCAAACTTTGAATTGAATATATTTCACATTATAATCTGAAGGCCCTGCATAAAAAGGATCTCATTGAAAATTAAATGCCCATGCACTGGACAATCGCTTGACCTTCTCCCCCCGATTTCGGCTCCTCTGCGGTTAATTTCAATTGGATGATCATAGATTATCTTCTTATATGTCGCGATGTGGTTCAGAGGATGGCTCGATCCAGAAGCAAGAGGATGTCCATTCTTCTTTTCCTCGATATTAGTGTTCAAAGTGAAATAGTGGGTGGGTTCATAACGGCCGAATGCGCTTGATACTTTAGACGAACTTATTTCATTTTGTATTTAGTGCATATCGGAAAATCGTCGTTTCGTCAGTCAAATACACACTTTAGAGATGACTGGACGAAGAAAATATTCAAAACGAAATTCTATCCACAAGACAATTTTAATTCTTCAGAGTTAATTCAAAATTTTCGCCAGATCCCAGAATCATTAATCACCAACAAAATTTATATTTCTGCCTATTGCAGTTGCGCGTGATATACCGCGGATTACCTTTTCAGTTCCAATCTGATTTTCCTTGCAATAAATGCTGACTCCACAAGCTAGTTTCACATTGCTTCTTTGGATGTTCCAGGTTAAGACTTCAAACCTTTCCTGAACGAGCTTTACTATAACAGGTCGAACATCTTCATATTGAAAACTCACGGTGTCATGGCTTTTAAAGTTTTGGAACCCCATTTTTTTTTTTTCAGTTGCATCGACCACTATTGATGGCGTTTCTTATTAATGGTTTCATTTGATTGGAACAAACAATGACAGAGCACTCTCCAATAGGGATAATCTTGGATATTCAAGTATACTACCGGCCACCATGATTATTTGGACCTTGGATATCGCAACGCATCCACTGTTCATTACTTGAAGGAATAAAGCGTCATTATGCTTTGAATTAAGTGGGAAAGTAAAGTTACCCGTATAACCGTTTTTTTTTTTTTTTGGTACAGAACTACACCTATTCAAAGCTTAAGGAAATCACGTTGTAGAGTCGTCAGTGTGTTAACTTATGCCATTACTTGTAGCTTACGGATATTACTTTCCAATGAAGAGGTCACAGTTTTAATCAGCTGTCTACAGCACTATTTACACAGGCTTTTAAGAAAAGTACAGATTCTTATTAATTCATCCATTATATAAGAAAGTTAGGTATAAGAGAAACAAGGAGAACATAAGACAGTACTTTGAGTAATCTTCGTGCCAAAATTTCACATTCGACAATAATGGAAAGTGAGAAAAAGAAAAACAAAAAAAGAAAGCAGTTCATTAACAAAGTTTCTCTTAAACTAAGGAATTTGACTGCACTCTTCAAAGTCATATTAAATAAGCAAAAATAGTTGATTTCAACTCAAGCAGAGAATGAGATCTGAATTCAAAGTTAAATAATTGTTTTAATTACAACTTGCATTAAAAAAAAAAAAAAAAAAAGAAATCATTTCAAATGGAAAATCCAGATCATAAACAAACGCGAAAAACTTTTAATATAAGTATAACGGAAGTTGTGCTTGCTGCAGTTAAACAAACACAGATATTAAAAAAAAACAAAAACAAAGTTTTACCACAAAATTTTCAGACAAACGAAAAAACTTTGATAGTTTCACAAATATAAATGTTTACAATTTCAGTTCAGTTCTCGTTTCGTTTCGTTAAAGAGTTGAAAGTTTTTACTTCATTTAGATACCGACCACTGAACTCATATACCAACTTTGTCACAAATACTTGTAATCAAAAGGCCGAAAAAGCACAAGAAAGTATTGCGATGAGTATAAATAGGAATAGAAATTGATCAAAGCAAGTAGATGTATGTATGTGTGTGTGTGTGTGTGTGTGTGTGTCAACCTTTTGAAATCAAATATGCAGTTTCTAAAGTTCGCCCAAAATGCATTTCATCTCTAGTTGTAATAAATATTAGTTAGGTTTGAACAAAGATCCGCCTGTAGTTGTCACATTTTCATACGCTACGCCACTTATTCTACAAGGACATGTTAAGTTTACGCAGAGGTATTCAACATCGAGAAGAAGGTAGACACTCTTGCTTGTTTGTCCATCTGTCCGTTTCTTTTATTCAACCTACATGTCGCAAGCTTTGAAATATTTTAATGAAATTTGCTACATAGACATGCTACGGACCAAGAACGAACGCTATTGAAAATGGTTCGGCTCGGACCACTTTCTCACCCACTTCCCAGATAAAGCCTTATTTAAAAAAGTCGATAAGACAATAACTATAAGGTGGCGGAGGGAATTTACTAGTGATCCGTGACCCAACATTACTGATTTCTTTTGCTTAAATGGCAGTTGAAAACTTTTTCAGGGCCTTATAAATGTTTCTATACTTATAGCCCGCGCCATCTAGCGGCCAAATCCGCAGCTTCGGCACCTTCATTTAAATCGATTTAGGATTCCATGCTGATCAGCAATATATATACCTTATAGAATCTGTCTCTAATGCTTCCTTCTGAGCGTTGCAGACGTGTTGACAAAATGAATATTCCCCTAATCCCTCGTCGATGGGTATAAAAAGGGCAATCTTTTGAATACCTCTTTTTTAAGTTAGGAGATAGGAAAACGTCACTAGAAAAAGCACTTTTGGAATGCTGTTTGAAAAATTCAACATCTCCGGTATGAAATTTTTACTAGTAGCGGACCACGCTAGGTTGCCCAGATTTTGTAGTATAGCCTTTGCTCCTAATTCTGGTCGGCTGTTGTTTTATGAAGACAAGCGCCTATGTGAAGAGAATGGTAAAAAAATCCTTTATTTAACTTTCACGCGACGGCACACCGACTTTGTCGAATTTCGCGGCGGCGCAACTGAGCCGCACTTCGTTACCTATGCATGTTTCTGATGTGCCATTGGGCTATTAACCTATGTAGACGGTGCTAGTCGTTGGTAACCACTAAGTGGTAGCCGGCCGTAGACGGCGTCAGTCGCGTTAACCAAGACAGCGAAAAATATGGGTATGGAGGAGCAGGCTAGTGAGTCCCTATGTCCAATCGGGAAGTGTTATTGGGAAGTTTACCGACTGGCACTCACTGTAACTACGATCAAAATCAACTCTACCGCACTGGGATTTGAACTTGCGTCTACTGACCTGTTATTTTCGGTACCCTATCTACACGGCTACTATTACGGACAATGCACCCCTTTGTTGAAACCGCTGTATTCGCTAAAGGCTTAGCGAAAAGTAAAAACATCTACAAAATGGAGGAAAATGAATAGAACAAAGTAGAGAAAAGACTACAATGCTACAGTCAGTAGAGATATTTTAGTATAACGAAAAACTTGACCATAAAAACAACAATTACAATGTAAGCGGCTAACAGGCAGGCTCAGTTGGCCTGACGAGTCTTTATTTGCTATTGGTAAGTGTATAAGTATTAGTAGCTTTTGTACCTAGCATGGGGCATAGCAACTGCAAACATTTGAGATAAAGCCTAGGCCTAAGTGGCCCATCGAAAGTTAAATATTCATAAGGCGACTTCAATACTAATTCCTCGCCATATTGCCTTAAGCGTGTAAATTGCAAATATGTGAAAGAGAGCGTAGACTTAAACGGTTTCTTCATACGTTTCGCGTAGTGTTTGTAAGTTCATAAGTGAATAGTAAAATACAACGCCACAGCATTCGTGTAATTCAATGGTTTTTTTATATCACAAATTGCGAAGGACAAATAAGAAAATTCGAGTCGGTCATAGCCGATCATTACATACTCTACGCCGCTTCGCCTAATACAGTATTCGTTTTGGTAACCATACACCAAAAATTACGCATTATATTCATGCAACGGCATGCATTCCATGAAAGTCCCCATATTGTAGGATGCATAAAACGTCATACAACGTCAAACCAATTTAGCAGACTTAAGTTACTTCTCAAAAACTTTATTATTTCTCAGTTTCTGTCGTAAAAAACTAGAAATTAGACCTTCTCGCCATACAAGGGCTTGCTTTTCGCGACAGCTCCCTACATACGTTGGGATCCAAAAAATACGCCTATGTGATCCAAATAACCGTTCATTTTTCCATATTGCCACTAAGGATTAATTTTCATCATAAAATATTTAAAATTAAATCTTTTTCTGACGGGCTCTTACTATCAATCACAAATCCTATATAGAGTGGTATCCAACGAAAAAAGCCATGCGGTTCAAATGTAGTCTATTTAATTTTTATGTGGAATGACTATCATAAAGAAATTTTTGCCATAAAATGCTAACAGTTAGGTCTTTTTATCATATAAGGTTTGACGTTTCCTGAGAATCTTTATGCGCGATGGTATCCGAAAAAATAGACGAACTTGGTCCATATTGGGTAAGGTAGATTTCTTTGTCACTTGAATAATGAAACTTCGACCTTCTTACCATACAATGTTACCATTTCCGTAGAAAAGGTTATATGAGAGGAGATTTAAAAAATTGCCTCACGCAGCCCAAAGTTTTCACACCAATTTAAAATGCCGAAATATTGCTACGTAGCCACTATTTCCGAGAAGAAGAATAGTGCTTTATATGAAGCGTGGTCGGAAAAGTGGTCCAATCCGAACCATTTTCAATAGCGTTCGTCGCTGGACCAAAGTTCGCCAGTATATCAAATTTCATCAAAATATCTCAAAAGTTACGACCTGCACTTTGAACTCAAGAGATATGGACAGCCATCAGACGAACAGATGGACAAAGAGACGGACAGATGAACAAACAGACGGACAGACAGGATTAAATCGATTCAGAAAATGGTAGTAAAAAGTGGACCTGTCCTAAGCTTTTCTGTATGTTACACACGTACCTGCACAAATTTACTATACGTTGTACTAGAAGTTGTGTAGAGTATAAATAGGGCAAGAAAAACTATCCACAGCTGACGAAATCATAATTTATTCAAAATTTTGTTCAGAGCAACGGAAACATGTTCTGGCCATAATAAAAAAAAAAAAACCATTCTGTCTAATCTGAATATATTAATTTAATCTGGTTCACTTTCGCATTTAATTTTTGAATTATGTAAAGTTGGGTTTAACGTTTAACTTTAAAATTAAATTTTGCTAGGATTTTACCAACTTTGCATTTGTTCGGGCTTTTTTGAATACACGTCTAGATGCGCGGAACGAACAAAGCGCTATAGTTAAGGTCAACAATTGTGCTATGCAATAGAGGGTAAAAGAAAGGAACCAAATATTTCTTTCTTTTTTTTTTTTTGTTAACCGTGGCGGTTAAGTTAACTTCATCTAAGGCATATTTTTCGTTGAAAGCAAAGAATACTTTTGTTTTATTTCTTTTTTTTTACTCTTTCCTTGCGTGAAGCTAACACGCCTTACAAGCAGACATTGGCATGTTTACATATATGTATGTATGCGCTCAAGTGTGCATAGTAAATATTTGCGAGCTTCAAATATCAAAGGTGCTGAATAAAGGACATAACACTACACCGTAACAATACAATCCACAATAGATGAATAAATGGTTTGTGCATACCATTCAAGATTTTCTTACCCCATTTTGTACTTTATTTATAAATATTTATATTTTTGAAAAATAGTTATTTTACATTATATGTGTAAACAATTTATGTCGATAACAAGCATTTTTTTGCAATTTTTTTTTTTTGTGCATAGAAAAGAATTAAAAAAGATTTCATTTGCCTTGAGCTAACCTTGAACACTCGGATGTCTTGTTTAATTTTGATCATTAGATCAGAAAGTCGAGAGAATTGTTTGAAAAAAATGTTTTTTTTAATTTTTTTTCGTAAATATAATTAACTTTTCCCCAAAAAGATCGCTATATACTTTCCCTTAGTAATTCCCAAAAAAATATACATCATCGCCAAATGAAATTTAAGAACTCCAGAAACCTCTTGTCATATGGCCTTACCACCTTAATGGAAACTACTTTCAATAACAATAGACATAGCGTCTTATAAGAACTTATGAAAAAGCGTCAGTGAAACGTCAATGGACATAAAATTGCCGAGTAAAAAATCTTTTCAGTAAAGTCATAGTTAGATCTGCATTAAGTTAAGCTTAACTCTTACTGGAAGAACCTGCAAGTTATTGAAAAAACAAAAAACTTAAAAAACTTATATCACTTCGCTTAATAGTATAGTGACTTTCCAAAGTAAGGCTTTATACGGGAAGTGGTCGAAAAAGTGTTCCGATGCGAACCATTTTCAGTAGCATTCGCCCTTGGACAAAAACATATCGGAGGACTCTCAAAAGTTGTCAACTGTAGGTTATGTACAAGAAAACATGACGGACAGACAGGCCTACACCGATTGAGAAAGTGATTCTGCGTCGATGCATATAATAAAATGTGGGTCCATCTTAAGTCCTTCTGAGTACGGCATACGCATTCGCACAAGCTTAATGTATCCTGCAGTGTGGTGCAGAGTATAGTAAGTCGAAACGATGAATTTCTTTACTAAGTTTTCCCTCATAGTAGGCTTTAGTTTTTTTACGCTTTAACATGCTTTAAATATACGAGCAGTGTGGGTGATAGTAACATCGATTTTCCTAATATATTTTTGAAAGTCAGCCTATTCCACTGGGGCGTCCGTTACTAAAGTTGCCGGATTTGGCTGCTATTTTGCAATGTTGTGTTGGAGACCATTAATATAGAAGGATTTCAAAGTAGATCTGCAAAAATTTTAAACTGGTATTTAAGTAAGAGGAACAAGTAATGATGGAACACGGCCCGCCATTAAAGGCCCTACGTCACCGCATATTTATTTATATAATGCTTTTTCAAAATGAACCATTATATGCGAAGTAAACGAAAAATTGGTCCGTTCCGAAACTTTTCCGGTAGCTTTCGGCCTTGGACCAAAGTACATCAGTGTATCTAATTTCATCAAAATATTTCGCATCTTAGGGCCTGTTGATTGAACACAAAAAAGATGTGGGACAGAAGGACAGATATTCTTATATCGGTTTAGAAAGTGATTCTGATTAGTATACTTTCTGGGCTCTGCCCGATAGAAATTTTTTTTAATCCAATTATTTGAAAAACGCAAATATGCAATAAATCAGGTAAATTGTCTTCTTCCTCTTTAAGTCAGCAAGTCAACAACAGATGATTGACTGAGTTGAGCAAAAAAGGTTCAATGTGAACGTGAAGTTCTCTGTTTGAAGCTGTTTGGCAGTTAGCTTGTAATATATATATATATATATATATATATATACATTTTTTGCATTATAATTTGTATCGATAGTTTTTAATTTTCTTCGCTATTTTCTTATCGAGTTTACATAAATATAACACACATATGTATAAAATCCCGTCCCGTAAATAGGAATAACGCATATCGTGTTTAAGGGGATTTATAAAAAATTTCGTCCTTTATTTTGTGTAAAGAAAATTTGTTCATCATAATAATTTAATATAACAATTAAATGAAACAAATTCGAACCACATTAAGCTATTTCTTGAACCCAATCTATATAAAATTTTTTATGATATAGTAAGCAAGCCCTTCAGAAAACTATTTAATTTTTAATAATTTATAATCAAAATTGGCGCATAGTGCAAAATTAACAATAGGGAATTTGCATAACAAAGCTCCATTTTTTCGATCCTAACATATATATATATATAGGGATGATCATGAAAAGGAAGTCCTTATATAGAGAGAAAGTATAATTTCAAGTTTTCTAAGACGGAAATTTACTTCCATCCTTTTATATGATGCGCAATGTACTAGGTCATATGAAGTATTATGCATCCTCCCATATACGGACTTTCATGAAAAGTGCGCCTTTACATGAAAATAATGTGTAATTTTTGGTGTATTATTAACAAAGCGAGCGAATAATTGTATTTGGGGAATTGGTGTTGGTCGGCCGGTTGCCCGACTATTATGTTCATACTTGTGTTTTTTTCGTAAACAATGATAGCGCGGTTTCTAATTGTGTTTATTGCTTAAGCTGAAAAACGAAAAAACACATCATGTGTTTTTAAGGCCAAACTCCTTCCTCTTCTAGATTATAATAATCTATTTAGTAAATGTAGGGCAACTCTGAATATCACTTTGAATTTTCTGTTATCGATTTACAGCTGTTACATTTTCTTAGCGGCTAAATCGAATGATTTTTAGATTCTTTCAAATTTATTGGCTTACCCCACCTACACTCAATAACGCAAGCGGAAATAAAAAAGAAAAAAATAGCTTTCAATACACGAAACTTTCACTATTTCAAGGCCCTTCATAATGCTTTGCCCAACGGCGATATTGACCGATGATCCCAAAGGCTTAAACGTTCCATTAATGCTTCATCAAAGACAAGCTTTAGAGTGGATGCATTGTCGTGAGAAAGGAAATCCCAAAGGAGGTATTTTGGCAGATGACATGGGCTTAGGGAAAACCTTGACAATGATCGCTTTAGTATTGGCCCGTAAACTTACCGAAAGAAGAACCGAAGCCTCAAATGATGATGACGACGATGAAGACAGCTATTGTAAATGGACTTTAAAATGGAAAAGAGAGTGTAGGTATTTTCGAAATTTCTAGAAACAGAAACTTGATTAGCTAAAATAATCTTTTAGACTATCCAGGCGGAACGTTGATTATATGTCCGGCTAGTTTATTAAGACAATGGGAACTTGAAATAAAAAGCAAAGTTTACGGTAATCAACTAACGACTTGTGTTCATCATGGTCAAAAACGTGAGAGTAAACGCAAGCTTTTGCGTACTTATGATATTGTAATTACCACGTACACTATTGTAAATAATGAACATAAAGTTGGAGGCCCCCTATTTAGTATTGAATGGAAGCGCATTGTTCTGGATGAGGGTCATATTATTCGCAATCATAAATCGCAAACATCAAATGCGGTGTGTTCACTATGCGGATTGTGTAGATGGATTTTAACAGGTACACCTGTACAAAATAAGCATATGGATGTTTACAATCTATTGAAATTCTTGCAATATTCGCAACTTGATCCACCAACTTATTTTAAGAGAAGTATCGAAAACGGCAAACTGTGTTTAAAGACTATTTTGAAGACTTTGATGTTGAGGCGCACTAAAGCGCAATTGCAAGAGATGGGTGAGCTTAGCAGTTTACCACAAAAACGTACCGAACTAATTGAAATTGAATTGGATAAGGATGAAATGAAGGTTTATCAAAAAGTGATGGACTACTCACATGATGTGTTCGCCCGATTCCTGAAACAAAAAGCTGAGTCTTACGAAATATTAGTCTTACTTTTAAGGCTAAGGCAAATTTGCTGCCACCCAGGTTTAATAGTTTCCGTAAGTTTTTTCTTCGCATGGTTTTAAACTGCAATCGCTTTAACTTGACAATTTTCTGTAGATGTTGCAAAATGGCGATGTCCAGCAAATGAGTTCCGAAAGCGAAGCATCGGAATCGGAATTTGACGATGTCCACCAAATGAGTTCTGTAAGCGAAGCATCGAAATCGAAATTTGATCTTTTGAATAAGCTGGCCACTGATGATAATAGTGAGACACCTAGAGATATTTTGAGCAAAAGTAATTCCGTCTTTGATTTAAAGAGACCATCGTCCAAGATGAGAAAAGTTCTGGAAATATTAACAACGAGTGTATTAAAGGCGAACGATAAGGCCATTGTGGTGTCGCAGTGGATTGGTGTTTTAGAAATACTAGGAAGTCATCTTGAGGACGCTGGTATATCAACTCTTGCTTTCAATGGCCAAATACCTGTGAAAAAACGCCAGGATATTATATCCGAATTTAATGACCCCTCCTCCAAAAAACGCGTATTATTACTTTCGCTTACAGCTGGTGGCGTAGGTTTGAATTTGATTAGTGCTAATCACCTGCTGCTATTTGACTGCCACTGGAATCCACAGTTGGAGGCGCAAGCGCAAGATCGCATTTACCGTGTTGGACAGAAAAAAAATGTAATAATTCATAAATTCGTATGCAAAGATACGGTGGAAGAGCGTATTCAATCTTTGCAAAAAACCAAACTGGCTTTGGCCGACAGTGTTTTGAGTGGTGGAAAAGCATCGCAAGACACTAAATTAACAAGGGATGAGCTTCAACATTTATTTGGAATAGGAAAACGCTAGTCCTTTTATGAAATCCTTTTTTTATACTCAAATAAAGTCCTTACCTAATTAATTTGTTTTGAATTCGTTGTTGTTGTATATGTCCTGTTAAAAAATTGTGAATCGACAATCTTTTAATTGAAAAGAAGAGAAACAAGTGGGAATATTATTGTCGAGCAGAGATGCCTGTCTAGCTATTTTTTTTTTAGTAATTACCGGTATATTCGACGATGCTTGAAATATCACATGACCCGATCCAAATTTTTTATTTTCTAAAAATTTTGTTATTTTTCAGATTCTATTATAAAGAACTAGAAGTTCGGATCTTCCATGTAAGGGCTCGCTTTTTCGAATTGCAGACTCACCAGGAGCCTTAGTCAGGCCTAAAAGACCAAACGGAATAATTGAGACTATAGGGACGAACGGTCTAGCTAGAGTTAGGATAAACGTGAAGATATTCTTTAATATATATCTACATTTTTGTAAGGACCACGTGGGTCATAGGGATCTAACAAGGATCTAAGTGAGTTATTGTAATTATTAGAGAAAAATTTTGAAATTAATTGACTAGACTTAAGTATTACACGGATTATGAAATTGGATGTGATTGCGTTTTTTTCTTTAATATTATCCGACACGAATACATCATTAGAGGGCCCTTTTAAGCAAGTCTGTCAAAACAAAGCTAAATATTAACTGAAACTGAGTACGGGCCAAACCGGCAAATACGAAACTTTCAATCCGTACAAAGTAAAGTAAGCTTTTCCTTAAAACACCTCAGAGACCTGTGAGAAGTTTTTAATCGCTTACAGCAAATTTTGCCAATTGTTTTCACACAACTACTAGCCAATTGAACAATTTGTCCTTGCAGTCTTCTAAAATGTAAATCTATTAACTGCATAAAGTTCAGAGCAACCTTTCGGTGCCACTTGAATAGGAATGGACGCCCTGCGCGGTACGCGCAAGTGCCACAACTTAGCTAAGTGGTTCGTGAGATGCGGGAGAGGTTTTATAACTTACTCAAGCGCACTCCTAGGACGGTTACGACAAAGAATTTGCTTGTACTTACACCTTACCGAATACTGCACGGACGAAATCCTAACTAACCGATCAGGGACTTTCCACTGGGTCTATTCTTCACACATCCTGCTTATTGGTCTCTGTTCGGCTCACGGAAAAGTTTGTAGGGATCCCCTAGTTGGGTCCGAAGACCCCGGTACCGAGAAGGGAATTTATATATATTATTTACCGTTATACGGTTAAGTTGCAAGTGTGCACAAATAAATTTGACCCAATACTGATAGGAAATAATACTAAGAAAGATGCCATAGAGCTTTCAATAACAATCAGCATAAATTCCTATTGGTTTACGTTTGCTATTGTTTCTATATTTTTGATAATTTGGGCATCAAATTTCCGTATCAACGATTGAGGCAAAGTTTCAGCGAATAGTAGTAAGTGGTAATTACATTTAAACTAACTTGTAAGGACGTTGCTTAATTTGATGTTTAGACCATGAATATTTTGATACATAAATGACAGTAAGATATTTACTTTTTAGTGGACGTGAGGTATAAGATTTAATATATCTTGGAAGCATAACCTTATGGCCAAAGGTGAGTTTGCTCGAAAAGCTGAAAGGAAGTTATATTGCGCTGTCGCATAGTCAAGTGGATAAGAGTCGCGAATTCTAAATCGGTATTCGTGGCTTCAAATATCATTGTGGGTTGGCTACACTTGGTCGTAACTGTAGTAGTAGTGAGCGCTCATTTGATAAAGGAATAACATTCACCGATTGCCCATAAACCCGGCCGTTTCCTTTCCCTTTCTCTTACCCTCATCTTACTAACTAATCGCCATGTTAAGTGTATAAGCTACATTTCCTGAGTGATTCACACTTCTTTAGAACATTATAACGAAGCCTCTGCTTCTTGGGTTGCATTACTTTTTTACCTTTTTCCTTTTTTTTTCATTTCATCAGCCATTCAGGCGACTTCACCCACAAGAATGGGAGCATTAGGACAGACGAGTAGAGAAATAGAGAGGGAAGGCAGAAAGCGGTATTACTCGAAATATCCAAATTGCTCAGCGGGACCCTTGCGCGAGGATAGACTTCTACGTTAGTAGCGAGGACGGCTTGCAGATAGAAAGGGAATGAAGAAGGCACTATTAGTCGGCTTAGAAGTGGCACACATTCGCTATATATTCTTCAACTAAAATTTTATGATTTACTTAAGATTTGCCAAAAGGCCGAACGGGTATTGTGTCTGAAACTATAAATACAGTAAACAATTTGTTTTCCCCCTCACATTAATCCTAATGAAGACTTCTCTAAAAAGTCCATGGAAACCTTCGGTATAACTTACCTAAGAAAAATCACATTCGGGCACAAAAATTCGACGGAGCATCGGCGCCAGTTAATGCTTTATGAAATCTTTTATATATCATCTGCCTGCGTATATATTCAGAATGCACTTACACGTACAAGCTTAGTTATGAAGTCTTATGTGAGTTCTGTTCGCTTTGTTCCTTTTATCACGTTAGCATAAGCGAACCTTTCTTTAAATGTGCAAATAATTAATAGACAATTAAATAAAGTTATTACATATAAAATATGAAAATACAAATTTTATTTATTTTTATAGAACATTAGATTTTATATTTATTTTGTTTCGTTTATTATTCTAATCGGTAAACACTAACACTAATTAAAAATGTCAACGCGTATTACAAAATTCGATTAAATTCATAAATATTCAATTATTTTTTGTGTCATTTATTGCTGAATAATTTAAAACAAAGCACGTAAATACTCTATAGTGGAACATTGTCCATCATTAAATACCCTACACCATTGAATTAAAATATTTCAGAAATTTGCTACTTGTAGCTTGAACTTAAGAAAGCAAGAGGGACAGACGAACTTTGAATGGCTTTGGAAAATGATTCAGAAAATAAATAAAAACTTTGTAACGCGACATGGGTCACCGTTAAGTACCCTACACCAATTCGTTTAAAAAACAAGGTAAATCTTTATACGGAAAATGGTCGAAGAAGTGGTGCAATCCGAATCATTAGTAGCTTTCATCCTAGGGCCAAAACCTGAAGGTGTACCAAATTTCATAAAAATAACTCCAAAATTGCGATCTGTAGGTTGAATACCAGAAAGCAAGACGGACTGATGGATAGGTTTTAGATCGAAGCGCTTTTCAAAACATATAAAAACACTATGGTGGGACACGGCTAATTATTAAATACCCTATACCTCTCTACTTCCTTTGATGCAGTTATTTATTTAACGATAATTTAATGTGTGACTACATATAGGGAGAGGTTGAAGAAGCACTCCGTTCGGAACTATTCTCAATAGTATTCATCCTTGGGTCGAAATATAGCGGTATATCAAATTTCGTTAAAATAAAGGATACAAGATGGACAGACGGACAGAGCCAAATTTTATCAAAATAAAGGATACAAAACGGACAGACGGACGCCGTCGTGAAAATATAATGAAAGATGATTCAATTTCAAGTCCTTCTGGATGTTGTATACATTTCAAGAAACTTAATATACTTGTGATAGGGTAGGATGGTGTAGAGTGTAATAATGACAATTGACTTTACATTTTGTTTACAAAAAAGTATTATTAACATTGAATTTTAAATTCTTTAACATTTTCATTAAAAAGTTTTATAAATGAACTGAAAGTCAAACTAAACAACCAACTAAAAAAGCTTTAGCTTAAAGGCATACAAATTCAGGAAATAGTAAGACAAAGCTAAAAATAAAAATTACTTTTGTTTTTTAAAACAATTTTTTCTTTATCATCTTTTGCCGACCAGTGTTTTCATGATAGATTAAAACAAATTCTTTTTCCTTTTTTTTTTTTTTGCAAAATAATAAGCAGAGCTCTGTGGTTAGGAGTACAAACAAAAAATTATTCATTGCATTGCACCCTAAGGAAAATAGTTTTACTTAAAATCAACGAGTTTTAAAGTTAATTAACAAGTATTTTATGTAGATACTACAAGAACAAATAAATTCCACTATAAAAAAAGAAACTAAACTCACAGATCTTTTAAATCCGATTATTTTGAAGTCACAATAGGCCGAATTACCTTCCGTTCTCATTTCCTCATATAAGTATGCATGCACCGCACCATATTTCTTCGTTTAGTTATATAATGTATAAAAAGCTTAAAATTTACTGCATCCTATGAAAACTTTGTTTTCCATTTAATTCTTGACTCTGATAATAATTGTACAATAAAAACATAAGGATTTGTATACATTTGCATTTACCAGGGTTTACAATTCTCTCTTCCAATTGTGAAACATTTTGTGTTGCGGCAAGATGTTGTCTTTAAATCTCAGTCTAGGTCAGGCATACTATACCAGATTTGCCAAATGCTAGTAGCGCATGGAAACATGTATCGTTAAGCCCGTAGATACTTAATTCGTTATTGAGATCCAAGAAAGATATTTCAACTGAATCGCTTTCGTCATGTTTCGATGTCCATCTACCAATCCTTTTCTTCTTTTTGCTAATTACCGACATAGTCATCGTTATTATCTATGGTTTTTAGCCGATCCTCTCACAGAAACTTTCTGGTTCCGAGATGAAATAATCGCGCACCCATTTGCGCGTATCTTCAACTTTGTAGAACCGCTGATCTCCTAAATATGGCTGCATCGATCTGAACGAGTGGTAATAACAAACTGACAAAACAGGTAAATGTTCCAAGCCCAAGTTGAAGATTACTTCCTGATTTGATTTTGCTGCAGACGGATGGACCTATGCGAATTTTCGTCCTTTTCAAGACTAAAATTTTCTGCACAATATCCCGTAAAGCATTTTCTAAGCGTTCTGCAGCTTCCCCAATTTCCAACCCAAGCCAACGTAATCATATCATCAAATTTTTTTTCCATTTAAAACAGAAGAACGCATACAATGAGTCAAATGCTGTATGCTGTATGCTGGGATGAACGACAGTTTGTAAGCAACTGCAGCCTACACGGTACAAGTGCCAATGCCCAAGCAAACCAATTTTAGCGGAGAGAATTTCTTAATAAAGTTTGTAAGTTCGGCTTACGAACAAACTTTTTCTTATCACTTTCCCTTTAGAATATCGAACCCTGCGGGCAATTTTCCCCTTCGCTTTAAATTATGTTTAGACCCAGAATATAAGAAATAATTTTCCTTTCCTTAATCCTATCGCTAAGGGGAGCTTGAAGATCGGGTAAGTCGGCTCGCGAGTGCCTCAATTATTACCAGGAAACCACCTCATGTATTGCGCGTATGCGCGTAAAAAGGGTTATGCTTAATTAATACAAAATCCCATAAAGTGCTGCCAAATCGCTTAAAAACGAGAATTTAAAATATTTACAATACGATAGTTATCTCGTAGTAATGATGGGTATGAAGAGATTCGAATCAAACCGTATGGAACTTCTTTGCGGTTTTATACAATATTGTATATATTGCCTTTTCTCCTCCGCCAAGTCCTTTGGTATTCAACAAATCAGCAACGATGATTTCTTTGAACTTAAAGCCGCCAATGTGGAACATAAAACCGCTGATGTGGAACTTGAAGCCGTCAGTGTGGAACTTAAAGCCACGAATGGGGAACTTAAAGCCGCTGATGTGGAACTTAAAACCGCGAATGTGTCTTAAAGCTGCTAGTGCGGAACTTGAGGCCGCTAATATGGAACTTGAAACCGCTAATGTGGAACTTAAGGCCACTAATGTGGAACTTAAAGCCGCTAATGTGGAATGACGGCTGGCTTGTATAGTGCTGCCAACATCTATTCTAACGTGATACTTAGAATATTTATGGATAAATGTTGCCGCGTTTCCTTTCCTTGCCTGTTTCCAGGTACAACAATATTTCCTTAAGAACTTACGCTGAGAAAATGATTTAACTGATTTTGACTAGTTTGTTTACTTTGATGCATATGACTTGGAATAATAGAAATCTTTTAAGGTTTTCTTTTGCACTTGTCGAATTGCAAAACTAAGCTTAAGCTTTAAAACGATTTATTGGTAATTTTGGTTTGCAAAAGTGTCGACATGTTAAACGCCAGAATGCCGCACGAAAATCCGGATTATAAAAAGCATAAATAAATGGATTGATGGCGCAATTCACCCAACCAATCCATGTTAATAATGACATTAACCATTGCTGGACAGCATATTGAGGCAGGAATGGAATTAATAAATAGTATATGAAAAATGGCAGCCAACAGATTATGAAACCTCCCATAACCATACTTAAAGTTTTCGTAGTTTTTGTTTCACGTTTCATAGTCGAGATACGCATTGGTATACGATGATGATGATGTTGGTGTTGATGATGGCAATGCTGTTTAATTAAATGCGTTTGTTGCTCCATTACCGAAGTTAGGCAAGTTTCCGAAAAAGAAGCTTTACTACCGCCGCCATCATTGATACAATAACGCTTAACATCGGACGCTGTTATTTGCGCATCATTCAGGCAGAAACTCATCGCACGCTTCTTCATATAGATTGTATCATCATATTTATAATCCTTTGCCGAACAATGAGTTGCTGCCGCGATTATATCAAATTGAGTTCTTTCCATCCTTTGATGATTTAAATTTTTAAAGTACTTTAAACTATTCGCTTTACCATTCATCCCATCTAGAACGCAACGTTTCGACGATAATTCTTGATGATCGAATTCAAAATGTTCCGATTCAGATAAAAAATGATCATTATCGATTTCATGATCAGCAGTACGTTCGGAAGTCTGAAAGCAAATGAAAATATTTAAGAAACATTTTACTTTTGGTTAATAAAGAAAATGATGAGTTTTGAATATTTTGAACTTAATAATCTACGGTATGAGTGATGATATGATGATGATGATGATGACGATCAATAAGCTCGAAGCATAAGCTACAAGTGGTTCCAGAATAGAGGATGGTGCATTAATCCACGAAAATGGGGAAATTAACATTGGACAACGTCCACCTAAAGGTTGTTGTCCTTGGCTATTCAAATGAGGTGAAATATCAGGACGTCTATTTTGACAGAATCGCAACCTAGAATACTCATTTAACGCGGCTAACTGAAATCAGAGCACCCTTTGCCTCTCAACGCGTTGACTGTAAAACATGGGATAGAAGCCCAAATATGATCTACTGGTCTTATACCATGCTAATCATTCCCATGCTTGACCTGATGGCCTAACGTAGAGCAAAAAACGGCAACGACGACATTATACCCCGTCTCACGTACGTTGGCATGACTGGGACGATGACATCCCGCCCCGGAGGTGCCGCTGGGCATTATACCTCTTTCTCTTGCTATAGAAAAAGAGGCTTGCCTGAGCGCATTTAGACTGCTGAATACCAACAAATTACAACCGGGATATCTGAAGGATCGTGTAGAGGTATTAAAAACTTCATGAACGAAATTTTTGTCAAGATACAGGAGCATTGTGCTGCAAAGCTAGTAGTGTCGCACCGGTTCAGCATGACCATACCGGCGAGATCGGTTTGACCGGCAAGTTTTTGAGCCCGGGGTGGAAGCAAGTAATTTATACACCGACGCTTCAAAATTGGAAAATGGCAAACCTGGGCTCTGGTTTTTGGCCCGAGTTTTCAGGAGGCCATATCGATGGGATATAACCCCGGCCGGATATAAGTTTCCAATTTGGTTTTTCCCTTTTTTTTTTTTTTAATCGAAAGGGAGGACGTCCTTATTCGACAGTTATGGACATTAAACTATTTAACCGATTGTTACAGATATTATGGCGTCTCTCACCTATAGGATCGAAGTTTTCAAATAAGATATTGAATGAATTGTTTTTTGCTTTGTAAACATAAACTTAATTATAAGTTTCGCATGCCCATATATAATAAAAATCGATCTTATCGGTTCCAAGTCTACTCAATCATTTCACTTTAGTTTGATCTTTAATTTCTTGAATTTCTATACCGTCACATTCAGTTAAAGTTTCGCACTTAGCTATTATTTATTACATTTTTTTTTTCCTTTTTGTACACCATACCCCGTAGTGTACATTCAATGAATAAAAACTTAACAAAAAAAAGAAAAAAAAAAAGTTACGTATTCTACTAAACATAGAAAGAATCCAAGCATATAAATTCGCGTCATAAGGTAAGCGTTATTATGTGATGACACACACAACCATGAAAAAGAATAAAAAATACACAATGTAACAAGAACACCGAAATAAAAAAAACACTGCATCGAATAGCAAATAAAGCGTAAAAAAAGCATATGTATATACATTTTTATAGAGAGTGAGAAAATGAGTGAGAGAGAGAGAGGGACGGAAAACTTACAGCATCTCGTACGATACGTTGGCGGCGGGATGTCAACACATATCCAATTTTCAAGTAAACATAAAGCATAACCGTTAATGGTATGAAAAATGAACCCATTGCCGAGAACACCACGTATCCTTTATTTTGATTATAGCGACAGTATTTCTTGCTATCCTTCTTATGACGACCTGGCTCGTACCTAAGAAATGAATCAATGAAAAGTAATTTATATTTTAATAAAAGAAATGTAAAAACGATATATATATACGATATATATATATATATATATATTGTGTACATAGTACCCGAAATTTATTAATTTTAAAAGTAGATATGATATGATAGCACTCAAGATTTTCCTTTTGAGCTATTATGATAGCAATCTTCTTCTTCAACGAGTCAGCAAATCGACAACCCTGAGTAATTGAGTTGCGTGCAAAAGCTTCTTCTTCTTTGCTTAAATCGTAACAAAGCTGACATAATGACAGTCTATTATTAAAGATAAGTTGCGGTTTTTGTTAGTCATTATTATTATTATTATATTATTCAGCTATGCGTTCTAAACATAAGGTTCTTCTGTGAAATCAGTTAAAATGTTGCAAGAACACAAAGAGGAAAGTCTGCCTGTTAAAAAGCCTATCACAAAGGAATCAAAGAAGAGGGGAAAAATATTCAAAAAGTGCCTTATGCTAAACCGTTCTTCAAGCAGCTAAGATCGGGAAAATTAGTTGGCAAAATCTGATATTCCACAGCCATCACATAAGTCGTGGAAAGTTTATTTAAGAGATGGATTTGTATTTGAAAGCTTTTCACAGTCCGTTCGCTAAAATATTTGATATGAAGTATGTCATCGCTCTTGTCAGAGTCAACTTTGTCGACCATTGTGCGCACCTCTAACCCGCAGTGAATAAGTGAGGAACTCATCTGATAAGGATGAGTCTGGCCTTAATAAGGCCAGAAGAAAAGTTATGAGTGATATCTGATATCCCAAAGTTTTCATATAAGTCAGAGAAAGTTTGTTCAAGAGATCAAGTTCTTATTAAAGGCTCCTCTTAGCCATTTCACTAATATTTATGACGTAAAATATGCCAGCGCTATACCAATGTGCGATGATTTAAAATCCGAAACTTTAAACTAAAACAAGTTCGGCTCCCATCTAGGATCAAGAAAAGCTACGAGATTCTAAAGTCTTCATATAAGTGTTCAAGAAATGTAGTTCTGTTTAAAGGTCTTTTATAAGCTTTTCAATAATATTTTGTCACCGCTAGACTTGATTTAATTGTGCGAGGTTTTAAAGCCCACAACTTTAATATTAAACGAGTTCGGTTCTCTTCATGTTTTTGTAGTCTTGAAAGCCGTATATTTTTTCGTTTAAAGTGCGGTTTGAGCTAATTGATGACATAGCAGAATATTCGTTAAACCTATGGAAAATGTTGGGAACATTAGATCGAATGCAAGCTTAGTTGTCGCAATCCGACGTGGCTGCTAAGAAAGAAGAGAAAATATTCTCCTTTTTTTTTTTTTTTTGAATAAATAAAGAACTTTTTTTTTTCTTTTGTTTTTGTTTCAAAACTCCGCCTGCTTTTTGCTCTATACTCCGGATATCAACAGTTGTCGCATGGATATGATAAATTTGCACAAATGTATTCAGCACTCGGTTTGGCTTGAGCTAGACTTTCCTTTTATTACAGTAATTGGAATTGGAATCTTTTTCTAACTATTTAAGTCTATCTGGAGGAGGCATTTTCCTGTTTAATCTATTTACAGATCGCAATGTTAGGCATGTTTTTTTTTTGTGCAAAAATGTTTCGGTTCAAGAAGGAATATTAGATTCTTGTTGGAGCTTGGATTGGCAAAGCCATTTTTTCCCCATAAGGCAGTATTTTGAAAAAGTAACACTCGTCATTTGCTAATGTAGGGTATTTAATAGTCAACTTGGTCACAGATATAAAGTTATGGCTAATTTTTTTTTTTAGAAATTTTAATATTTCGTACGTAATATCTATGAATTAATATTTATTTTTTTCCTCGGTGACTATGCAAGTGGTGTGCAAGTGTGTGTGGTAAAGGATGTCCCCCTTGAAAGGTGCTGACATTTCAATTTTATTTTACTCAATAAAAACTCTTTGCCTTGTTAGGAGATAGCGATATGAAAGTCATTTGTTATAAAAACAAGTAAGAAAATTGCGTACTGCTGAAACCGAATTTGTCGAACCCGCCATATCTCTTAAAAAAACACACATATATTATGTGGGTGGGTGTGGCCAATAGGATCATCATTCACAAAATATTGGTATACAATTTTTTTTTGTTTAATCTTTTGAAGTTGTTTTTCTTTTGCAAGCAAAGCTGTTCTCAATTTAAGTGCTACTGTAGGCGTGTCCTTTGATCGATTTGGTCCATATTTTATACAAATCTCCAAGTTGCCAAACCTGATAAGTTCATTTTTGGAGACGGAAAAACATGTATCATAGGCGTTACGCGGACAGACAGACGGCCAGACGGACAGACAATCAATTGAGGATTTGATACTGATTAATGGGATCTTTTGGAAGTTTGGATGCACTGGATGTTGCAAACGTTTCGACAACGTGAACGTGTTTCACACTCACCCTTCAATGATGAATAAAAAAATATGTGAAAAACTAACTGTGCACGACTTTACTTACACGAGTGAATAAATGCTGATTCTTTTCATAGAAATTTCCGAAACATATTGACATAAGTGCTAGCAAATAAGGTGAATGCTGTAATAAATTCCTTTCATTTTATGTGTAATTTTCTTCTTTTTTTTTTGTTTTGGGTTTTATATGAATTTTTTTTTGCAGGAAATTAAATAAGAGACATTTAAATGCTGACAACATTCACGTAATTGACCGCCTAAGGAGAAGCACCTGTCAATTCCACGTGGAAATGAAAACATTCTAAATTCAAATAAAGCAATTGGAACTGAAATCACAATTTCTATATCGCTTCTAAGAATTGCAAACACTTAAAAATATCCATAACACTGCACGTTAATTTTAAAGTAAATATTAAGTTAGTTGTAAAACGCTATTCAACAACAATCGAAAATGAAATATTTCTCCTTTTGTGCTTGTACGGCTTCTGTTATTTTTTTTATGGTACTTACCAACCAAAAAATGGCGGACAAGTGATACAAAGTGCAGTTATCCAGACAATAAATATCATATAGAAAGCCAAGCGTTTAGTGCGTTTATTTTTTGAATAATTTAAAGGTTGCGTTACAGCTAAATATCTGAAATGAAAAATATATAGAGAGAAACAAGTTAAAGTCGGCAAAGATGACTCTCTAGATGAACTCTATTCTAACTCTTAGCTTAATATAATTTCTTATCTATTTATGTTCGTAAAATATGACAAATTTTCGAATGCAGCCAAGTAAACGTTTTGTGCTCGTGAGAAAGTTGAACTGACGCAGTTCAACTGTAGTAACTCTAATTTGCTCGTCGTAGTATCTTTTTGTTTATGTGACCACCCATTCAGATGATGTCCACTATACATGCGAATACCGTAATGATTAGGAAAGATTATAGATGGAGAGAGATGGAGAAAGGCAGTAGTGTTTGTGAAAGTTCGATATAAAAATAGAGGTAGCAGCAAAATTTCAGGATATTAGTCGTTGAGAATTTTGCTAGAGATTTTTTTATCTCCTATGACCAGCGATTCACGGTATGTCAACTACAAGTTTGGGCACAGTGATGATCAGGCCGAGAGCTGAGGAGAAAGGGAATAGTGTTTGTGAACGTTCGACTTAACAATTGAGACATCAGGTATCGTGGGAATAACCACGGTTTACTTGTTGATTCCAAAGGCGGTAAGTATGGTTACAGAACAACTATTCGTGATAGTGTGTCATGCGGCATGCAGGTAATTTTGAGATCAGTGCGTGGAAGTGCGTTGAAGCGCTTAAAGGGAAAGGAAGAGACAAACGTCTTTTATCTGTATAGAATACATGTCTGTACTACGTAGCTCAAGTTACGGCGATTCTCAACGGTATCGAAAGTTTTGGATACGCTTTCGCCAGCCATGAGCATCTGAAGCTTTTCCTGTATGCGGTCGAGTGTCTCCAAGGACGCTTCCACCTAAGAGTTATATTCTAATTTTGGCCGGATATGGGCGGTATAGATAGAACGGACGTCCATTGCGATGACTTCATTTTTGGATTACTTTAAATACCTAGATCCTTGGTTGCATCTTTCGGCATTTCGAACACATATTCTGCATTTGTTATGGTCATGAAGTGCAAAAAATTTGATTTTGTGGCCACGGAAAGGTTGCCTACTAAGGACAAGGTATCCAAAAATTAGACCAGTACAGTCCCAAATAGAATGAGGTAATCCCGGGTTAGCACAGCAAGGTCAAGACCAAGTTTCATTATAGAATATATATATATATATACTGTTAGAACCTATGACCGTAAAAATACTTATATATTATTAGAATATTTATATTGAGGGGCGTTCGAGATATAATAACATCTGATTTAAAATTTCCACATATTTGTCGACATTTCTCAAGGCCTTATTCCTTAAAGATAATATTATTTTTTTCATGTAACGATTTGTTTTACTTGAAGCGGTATAGGAGGTGCGGTCGTCAAATGGTCCAAATCAATCCACTTTCTATAGAATTTATATTTGATCAAGACATGAAATCTCAATAAAATATTTTAGAAATAGCGGTCTATATGTTCGAAATAAAATTATATGCACAGGCATCAAACGGGCAAATTCGTACAAACTTAATGTCGCCTTATACTACGTGTAAGGTGTAACGTTTAAGTTGTAATAAATTAAATTGAAACTAAAGTTTAATAAAGCTTCTTCTTCCTACCAACTTTTTTTTAAAATAATATTCCAAATGAAATTCTTTTAAATGACTATTTGAAATATTGTCAGTTTGCTCAGTCAGACACTTTGGAGCCTTTCTATTGTTAGTCGGCAGAAATATACTGTTGTTTTTGGTGTTGTTGTTGTTGTTAGATTTTGTATTGTGACCAATGGACAGTTCTAATGCAATTAATCAATTCGTTCTTTCTTTTATAAATGACATCTGAAGAGGAAGCTTAAGTGAATTAAAGATCACTTAAATGGTATAACTCCTTGCAAAGAGCAAACTGAAAAAACAATTGTTACTAACTTGAAATGTAATATAAGTGGAGTTTATTCTTTCAAAAACAATTACGTCCATAGGCTCATTTTCCAAAGTCAAATGAAAATCATCTCTTCAGATATTATGTATAGGCGACATGATTGTGTGTAACAGAAAATTTCTATAAACCATCTACAGCTGTATATAAATGCTTCCGCTGACGGGCGGTTTTAAATTTTCACAAGAGGAATGGATGACACATTTATCATCTAAGCTTTCTAAATGCAAAATTTGCTTGTTTTTGTGAAACAATAAAATTAATTTTAAGCGTCGTTTCGCTTTATAAATAAATATGAACCGTTCTCTTTGAAAATGGTGTAAGTCCATTTTCGTAAAAGTAATATTTAATGATAATAATGAATGAAATGCTAGAGGTTGTCTTTATTGTTAAATTGACTGAAAGTCTGATAACTTCCACCAGTTTTACTTGTCACACTGCCGCGCGAATTACTGGCTCCAGAGTCTTTTCAGAGTGCTTTATAGTGCTAATAATACTAATCTGCGTTTATTTGATCCGTTACCGGATTCTATACGTGTCACCAAGAACGCTGTTACATCGTTAGCATCCTAATATGCTTAATGAACTATTTTTTTAAAATTTCGCTGCATAATACTGCAAAATGGTATAATTCTATCTATTACGTAGTCTTTGCTTTTTTTATAACAATCATCGAAGGATGAGGGGTACACTCGTTTTGTCAAAACTTTTGCAACGCTCAGAAGGAAGCATCAGCGATGCCACAAAATATATATATTCTTAAGTAACATCACATCCAAAATTAATTTGAGCATGTCCGTCTGTCCGTCTTTGTGTATGTCTCTCTGTATAATGTCTGTGGTAAAAATTGTCATGACCGCAAAAATAAAGCTGACGACTTCAAGTTCGGCAGAAACATTGGAAGTTCTTGCACGCAGGTTGTTATTGAAAATGGGCCCACAATACCTTGTAAACTGAGAACACCTCTGTTTTTCAAAAATAATAAAATTTGTTTTTCTCTTTGCTCGTAAACTAAGGCAGATAAATATACAAACATTTTAAGGGCGATGGACCTATCCAACAATTTGACCACACCCACCCGATATTGTAGGACATCAAAATTTAATTTTTTTCACCACCTTCATAACGCGCAAAAGCAAGCTTCATAAAGCCCATAAAGTATATAAATTCTTGGTCAGTTTTAAATTTGGAATTCACCTCGGAATGTCCGTCCGTCCTTCGGTGCATCTATTTGTCTACGCAACTGTGTAGTATTTGTGGTAAACATTTTCTCATTAGTGAAAATGCAGTGATCGCCTAAAAATTTGCAATAGAATTTAGAAGTGACTTAAGCGTTTCCAGGTACACCCGTACAACGTCCACACGCCTACGCGACAAAGATTTTTATTTTGAAAATAGGAAAAATGGGTCATCTGCTTCCCATATTATGGAGCATGAAAACTTAGTTTATTTTACTTTTTTCGCCTTTTTTAGAACCGAATATAATTCCCTTACTATCCCCCATACTATACTATATACACTATCGGCTGGTAAATTTTTCTAAGGAGATGAAAAACAAAAAAACACTCAACTACAAATTTAGGTAGTTAACGCAACTGGAAATATAATGACTTCTAAAGTGGTCCACTTTCCGGAAAAAGATAATATCTAAATAAGTCCGTCCATTCGAAGTCATCAATAGTATAAATTTTTTTTAACTAATATTTTAAAAACAATCCCATTATAAACTTAAATCAATTTAATATTTAAAAGACATAAAATGGTCAGACTACATATACCACTATTTTTTGCAGGTCTATCATATAAAGGATCCCAACAAAAACATAAGCATTTCCATGGAAGCAAGAACTAAGCGTCGGTATCTTATCAAGAAAATAAGTAAAAAGTTTTACTATACAAAGTAATGTAGGAGGTTTAACGTTCGGCCTTGCCTTGCTGTAATCTTTTTGCTTAACTTAATAACTTATGTATTTCGTCTTCTTCTTCTGCAATTTACATAAGTTTCACATTTTATCCAAAGCTTTTAGCCAATTGTTCTAACATTTTCGTCTTTGTTTTTTACTTTCTCTCTTTGCATTTACTGTTTACTTACCGATCTAAGCTGATAACACATAGACTAAGTATGGAAGCTGTGCATAATAGAATATCTAATGAGATCCAAATGTCGCATAATATCCAACCAAAACGCCAAGTATCTGCGCAAAAACGAAAAAAACAAGAAAAATTAACATGAAAAATAATTGAAGAAATTACTGCTGACTTAGTTTTTCATAGATAGAACAAAAAAAAGATAAGCAAGCGAGGAGAATTCAATAAAATTACTTTGGAACAACTTATTCGTCCTCATCAAAGTACAAAATGTATCTCCAATCTTTGATTATTTAAGGATTTATCCTTTAAGTGTTCGAAAAGTTAAGCTAATATGTTTTTCTAATATGCTTAGTTTCTGAGCGATACAGATAATATTCTAACCCAAAAATAGCGTGTTATGAAAATCACCCACTGGTTACAATGAATCTGCCTGAATGCTATTCGATTTTCGAGAGAAATTCTTGAAATGTCAAAGTCAACTATACGTTCATGATGCTTCATCTGTCAATATTGCTAGCGATTGGCGAAAAGATTAACAACAATTCGCAGAATATTTAACATTTGGCTCTAGAAGTTATCTAGAAATTATCATGGAAGAGCTTACCGATCAATTTAATATTATCAAATAAAATAAATGGCGGTGTGATCTTACGATATGTCACTGAAGCGCAAACACGAACTTTCTATTTTCCGACATAATAGCTTTGTTGCTTTCCCAATTACGCTAGAAGATAATACAAGAAGAGGCGGACGACGGACAGATACACCAACCTAGCTGTTTTTCCTAATTACGCTAGAAGATAATACAAGAAGAGGCCGACCGACAAAGCGACGCAGCAGCCTAGCTGTTTTTCCTAATTGTACTACGAGATAATGGAAGAAACGATCGATGGACGAACCGACATACCAGCGTTGTTGTTTTTCTGAATTACACTAGGAGATAATAAAGGAAGAGGTCGGCGGACAGATCGACATACCAACTTAGTTTCTTTTCCTGCTTACGATAGAAGATAACATAACAAGACCCCGACGGGCAGGCGGACATACCAGCCCAGATATTTTTCCTAATTATATTAGGAAATAATAAAATACAAGGGCAAAGCGCAGTCCTTAGCTTTTTGCCTATCTATTCTAGGAGTTAATAAAACAAGAGCTCGGTCGATATAACGATAGTTGTTTTTCCCGATCGCACTAGGAGATAATAGAAGAAGCGATTGATTGACAGACCGACATACGAGCGTAGCTATGTTTCCTAATTGCACTGGGAGATAATAGAAGAAGCGATCGATGAACAGATCGTCATGTCAGCATTGCTGTTTTTCTAATTACACTAGGAGGTGATATAAAAAGAGGTCGACGGACAAACTGACACACCAACTTAGCTGCTTTTCTTAATTGCGATAGAAGATAACAGATGAAGAGGCCGACGAGCAGACTGACATACCAGCCTAGCTATTTTTCTTAGTTACACTAGGAAATAATATAAGATCAAATCGACGGACACATCGACATACCAGCTTCGATGTTTTTCCTAATTACACTAGGAAATAGTAAAATAAAAGGTCAATGCACAGGCCGACTAAGGTATTAACCTTAACTAGGAGATAATATACGAAGACGTCGACGGACCGACCGATATACCAGCTTAGTTCTTTTTTTTCCCGTTCGCGCTGAATGCGTGCCTGATAAAATTCCTGATACTTATTTGTAGATGTTATAAGCATTTGTTGTTTTATGCATATCTGCCTCTGATGAATGTAATTAAGACTAAGAACAAAAGAAAAGTTATGAACTTTTATGAAACTTTACTAATTCGATTATAAAGTTTGCATAAATAATGTTTAACAAAGAATAACATTTCGGAGTAATCAGAGAGATAAACAAAAAAAAAAAGTCATGAAGTAAATATGAAAATAATCAATAGTCTGTGACATAGAAATATATAAACAAATTATTGAGAATTTGCGAAATTTACGCTTAGATTTGACAAAAATTCTATTTCAACGGAATGACAACAAGCGAGAAAACAAACAATGTAACTATGCATGCAACTAATTGCTATGTAAATAAAAATTTTTAACACTTACGTTTAGTTGTTGCAGAAAAAAAAAAAAAAAAAAAAACAACAACATTTCACTTACGTTATATATTTGTTTAAGGCTTAATTGTCAAGCTTGAATTATTCGAATGCTTAGTAAATCGCTTAAACTATATATACAGAGTCTGTTACTAATCTGTGAGTTGAGTTCACACTTCTTGAAAGTAATGTGAGATAAAATAAATATCACATAAATCTCAATAAATATTTTCAATCAATATTTACATTTAATCAAAGTAAGTTGGTTGGTTTTCCATTACTTCACAATGATTTGAAGTCGATTTGCTTAAAACGAATTTTAAATACCTACCGCCTACCAATATCGAAAGGTTCGAAAGGTTTCACTTTATCAAACGCCATAAATATAAAATAAGATAAGAAGATGCATTTAAAGTTCCTTATGTTAAGCGTAAGCATTATTTCCAAGGAATTTTCAAGAGATATCTGCCTATGGCTACTACGCTTTGCTATGACTTTGGCTATAGCCAACACACTGCCTTTACCTCGGCATCTGCGATCATAAAATAGATATTTTGAGTTCAAAATATGTATCAAAAAACAACCTCAGAGGTAAGAAATTAATTTTCTATACCCATCACTGAGGGACGAAGGGTATATTAATTTGGTCAAAACGTTGAAAACGCCCAGAAGGAAGCATCAGAGACCCAACAACGTATATATATTCCTAAGCAGCATTACATTCTAAATCGATTTAAGCATGTCTGTCCGTCTGTCTGACCACCCGCATATGGTCTGTTGTGAGCATTCTCTTGGTCGCAAAAATGGAGCGATCGACTTTAAATTTGCCAAAAAAAAAAATAGAAGTTTTTGCACACAGGTCGGTATTGAAAATGGGACAACTCAGTCGAAGGGCATGCCCACTGAACCACGTAAACTGAAAACACCTTTGCTTTTCAAAATGAATAAAAAATGTGCTTTTGATTATTATTCATAAACCATAGCCGATAAAACATCGAAAATTTAAACGCACATTCTATGGACGATGGTGCAGTACCTTGATAGAAATGGAAGAAATTAGCCGCGCCTGCTCAATATGATAGTGCAAAGAAATTCAATTTTTTTTTTACCGTTCTTTATACAGCGCAGGAACAAGTTTCAAACCCCATAAAGTATATAAATCCCCGATCACTATCAAATATGAAATGCACTTAAACACGTCCGTCTGTTCGCCTGTCCATCTGTCTCTCTGCGCAATTATGTAGTACTTGTAGTGAACATTCTCCAGTTAGCGAAAATGAATAAATCGCCTACGAACTTGTAAAACAATTCATAATTGACGTAAACTTTTCAAAGGACACGTCTACAACGCCCACATGCCTATCCGAGAGAAGCTTTTATTTTGAAAGTAGGAAAAATCAGCTGCGTTCACTCCATATTATGGAACACGGAAATTTAGCTCTTCAACTTTTTGCCTTTTTTAGTATAAGGCGGATGGGTATAAAAGATTCATGACCGAATATAATTTTCTTACTTGTTATTACTTTTTTCTCTTGTTTTTATTCTGAATTAGATGCGTATCAAGTATTGTTACTAACTTCACTTTGTTTAAACAATAGTAATAACAATAACAATTGAGGCCACGGCGATATTTCTTACCTTCATGACTTTCCAACTTCAGCCGTCTTTGACCACATGGACCTAAGGCTCTTCAAGATGATTCTTGCATACATAATTTAGAATGAACTTCCACAAGAGATTTTGGAATCTCGTCTTTTTCGAAGCGTATCAGACAGATCATAATCACTAACAGCAAAATTTCTGAACCAACGTTGACACTTGTTGAACCTTTTGTTACCCGTCATAACGGTGTCATGTTTTCTTAAGATTAGTCTTTGGAAAAATTTTCAAACCAATTGTTAGTAAAAGTCACTTCATCGATTCGTTTAGTCCACGGTTTTTTTTTTTTTTAGCAGTCATTTTGATAGCAATAGTTTTTCTTAAAAAAAAGAAAACAATTTTCTTTAATAATGTTCCAGCTTTTTTATCAGTGATGACTACACCAAGCCGTGGGTAACTGTCGTCAACCTTCACCTTTTCAGAGTTTTAAGGCGTTTATTTATTTGTGATTGGCAAAGTTTTATCATTCTTCGTGGAAACTGGCCAAAAATTTATATATTTTATGGGGTTTTTGAAGCCTTGCAAAGGTAATTTTGATGCTCTGTAATATTGGGCCCTTACAATATGCATTCAAATAGGTTATCTTTTATAGTGTATGAGTAACGAACCAAATTTTTATTCCTTTTGAAAAACACCGGTGTTCTTAATTTACGTAGTGTTCTGTGCCTATGCTCCAACTGATTTTACTCCGTTTTTAAACCAAACTGCATGCAAGAACTTCCAATATTTCTGTCAAATTTTAAGTCGTTAGATTTATTTTTGCGTCGTTAGGAGAATGTTTGCAGCAGACATTCCACAGACAGACGGACAGACAGACTTTACGAAGTCTCTTATGCTCTCTTCTGGACGTTGCAAATGTTTTGATAAAATGAATATGCTCCTCACTTTTTGGTGGTGGATATAATAGAAAACTACTAAAATTCTAGTTATGCCTGCTATCCACGTATTACACATCAAGCTAAATGCAAACTTATTACTTACACAATGCCATAGATACAAATAACTATTAATATATTTATTATTATTTATGCTCACCCAAAATCAATCTCAAAATCCAAGAAAACTCTGTCTAAGTAATCTCATCCAATTTATAAGACACCCATACGGAAAGTGTAACAACAATAAAAGTAAATTATAGCAAAACGCAGCAACAGCAACAAGCTGGACCATCAGACATTTTATTACAAAATTGCATTTTTTATTTTTAGAACTGACGCCGAGATCATATAATAAAAATTAAAATAATCATTAAAAGATCGACACGCAAGGCGAGGTAGATGACAAACCTCATAATTAATGTGCGCGTTTGTGGTATCCTGAAAAGCCTAATAATAATTACCGGTTACTCTTGCCGATTGATTTGAATATCAATCTCGCTAAATAAAAATGGCAGATTACTCCCACCAGACAATACTTTTATAAGATATGAGACGCCTAACAAACTATGTATACTCTCCCAACTAGGAAGGTAAATAGACTTTAAACGATTGATTATCTGAGACAAGAACAAGAATTTTCGTCGATCAAGTTATACGTCATTGCTATGCAAATTTCGTAGAGATTCATTTCTTCAACAGAACCGTTACCGAAGATGAAAAATGGCCACTTTATGATAACGTTTCAAATAATGGCCTTTCAAACCGAATAATACCGATCTTGAAACCTAGCTTATCAAGCTACCTTGAGTCATAGTTGACTTCAAGCACTGTAGATGTGTATAAGAGGAAAACAGGCAATTTTTCCTTTTGATAAATACGCATACTAATGTAATCAATGAAGAAATAATAAGTAAGAACACTTTGGTGGCGTACGGTCCACAATTTCGTTTAACAATGTTATTCCTATAAAGACTTTTCAAATTGCGGTGTTATTATGGGAAGAATGCGAAAAAGTAGTCCGATTCGAACCATTTTCAATAGCGTTCTTCCATGGGCCAAAGTATGCCAGTCTACCAAAATTCACTCAAAAATTGCGACCTGCAGGCAGGAGATAAGGACGTAAGATGGACTGATAGTTCAACGGACAGGTAGACCGACGGATACACAGACCAACGGGCAGATAGACTGATGAACAGACAGACCAACGGACAGACCAACGGATAGATAGACGAAAGGACAGACGGAACAATGGACAGACATATCAACGGACAGATAGAACAACAGACAGGCAGACCAACGGACAGACAAAACAACGGATAGACATACCAACGGACAGAAAGAACAACGGACAGACAGGCCAACGAACAGACAGACTAACAGACAGACAGACCCACGGGCAGACAGGCTAACGGACAGATAGACAGACGGTCAGGCAAGTTTGGATCGATGCAGAAAGTGATTCCTAGTCAATCGGTATAATAAAAAATGGGCCTATCGCAAAACCAACCGGGCGTTGTTTACATCCACACAAACTTACTACATCCTTGCACCACAGATGGTGTAGGGTATAAAAACTTGAATTTACTCTAAAGTTTGTTTTAGACTCTTCACTTATGCATCCTTCCAATTACTTGTGTATATCTAACTGACATCTATAAAACTTAAAAGAAGAAGAAGACGAAAATTCTATAATATTTCAAATTCATTTTACTCTGTATTTCGTAAACGCTATGGAAAACTTTTTATACTCGTAGTTTTTTCTTAGTGAACATTCGCACATATTGTTTTTGTCAAGAATTTCTATGCAATTTGTAAAAATATTGGAATTTAAATAAAAGAAAATATTTGTTTCATATAAATGACTATAAATAATAATTGTTTTTGTGAGTGTTTTTTGCTAGCATTTAAAATAACATTTTTTTTTTCTTTTCTTTTTTATGATTTTTAACAATTGCAAACATAGAATTTAAATTTTATTATTTTAAATTTAAATGAACAGAAAAACATAAAAAACATCATAAACAAGTTTCGGTTAGTTGTTGTTTTTATGATTTTTCACAATATATTTTTGGTTTTATTTTTCATAACAATTGTGACGACAAGTCTTGACAGTCTTTGGATATAAATATGAAAAAAAGAAAAAACTACATGTAAATTATTTGCATTAAAACAAAAAAAAAAAAAACAAAACAAACAAACTTGGACAGAATTTTCTTCTCTTGCTTGGTGACTTTCATTTTTTGCATAAATGGTTAGCATAGGCAGCGGAATAGGCGCACAGTTTGGTTAATAGTTTTTTAAAAAATTATTTCTCTCTATTGTTTTTTTGTTTGTTTGTTTTTATACCCACCACCGAAGGATGAGAGGTATATTCTTTTTATCAAAACCTTTGCAACGCCCAGAAGCAGGAAGAATCAAAGACCCCACAAGGGTTTTCAATGAGCATCAAATTTGAAATCGATTTCAGCGTATCCGACTGTCCTTCTGTCCGTCTGTGTTAAGTCTGTTGTAAACATTCTCTTGACCGCAAAAATAAAGCTATCGAGTTCAAATTTTGCAGATACATTGTGAGTTTTTGCACGCAGATTGATGTTGCACTGATGGTCTAAAGCGGTCGAAGGACACGCCTACAGCACTACGATTCTTTGCTCGTTATTCATAGACTACAGCAGAGAAATCTACAAGCAATTGAAAGGATATTCTATAGGCGATGTTGTAGTACATGCACAAAAATAGAAAAAACTGACCACGCCTATCCAATATTATAGGGTATCAACACATCGTTTTTTTCAATACGTTTATAAGGCGCGTAAGCAAAGTATACGAATTTTTGAATAGTCCGTCCGTTTGTATTTTCATCCGTCCCTCCGTCCAACTGTGTAGTATCTGTGGTAAATATTCTCCAGTTCCCAACCAAATGTGCAAAAAAATATGAAAATGTCCCAAATCAGTCAAAAGGCACGCCTACAACCATCACACGCCTATGCAACAGAAACTGCGAACGCTTTCGCTTTGCTTGTTTTTTGCGTGTTACTCATAAACTACAACAAATGCACCATAAAAATGCCCATTTTTCTTTTAAAGATAGAAAAAATCAGCCACGCCCAGCCAATAATATGAAATACGAACATTTTATTTTATTTTTCTTTTCTTAGTTCTTTTAAATAGAACGAATGATGGGTATAAAAGATTCGCTCACGACCGATTTGTTTATATTTAAAAACAATATTTTAACTTACCCTCAATGTAGACGATAACAGCTGGTGGCATAACACATGTACCGACCAACCAATCGGTGATGGCTAAATTTAAAATAAAACAATTCGTTACTGAACGTAAACGACGTGTTGTTAAAATGGCCAAAATCACTAAAGTATTACCAACGACGGTAATCAAAATGAGCAGCATTAGTATAGGAACAGCAATCGCTTTATGCCAATCCATTTTGATGAGATTTGAAATGATTGAAGGCTCGATACTCTCCCTCGACACATTCGTTAATGTCGTTGTTAAGGCTGTTGTTGTTGTTGACATTATCGTAGTAGTTAATGCACTCAGATTGCCATCAAAGTGAAAACTATTAATGTCCCAAGCATCTAATGATGCCGATGTCAATGAAAGTGATGATGGCATTTCTGATGATGATACGGTGACAGTATTCGGCTTTGTTTCATCCATTAATGTTAAAGGTTGGGAATGCGTATGTATATCATTATTGGCTATATTTGTAAAGCTATAAGAACTAACAGCTACCGCTGTCATCGTACTAATATGACTGCGCCCCATAACCGTTACAGATGTTTGCATTGTTTTGTACTTCGTTGTCGATAATAAGAGTAGTTGTGGCTGTGGTACGTTTTTCTGCTTTAAAATCATTTTTTTCCATTCGAGAGTAAAATCATTTTTCTAAAATTTTCTCAACATTTCCCAATATTCATTTGTAAATAAATCTGCACATATGTATGTATATATATATATAATGAAGATCTATAAAAGAAGATTTTGTTAAATTTTATGTTCATTATGATCATCTTGCAAAAGTCTCATCGCATACGCATTTTTTAATATATTTGTTAGGCTTTAAATTATGAATTTTAACCTTCGTAGAATTTAATTGAATTTATTTTCAAATGTCTGTCTGTCCGTCCTTTTACTGAAACCTTGACAACGATTTCGAAGATTCGTTCAGAAGAGCAGACTTTCTTTCAGATTTTTTCTTTTTTGCATTTGCCATATAATGGGATGGGTGGTGTATTCATTTCGTCGCAACGTTTGCAACACCCGGAAGGAAACTTCAGAGCCTTTACATAGTATCTTTTTTGGTTAACATCAAGTTGTTCATCGATTTAAGTAAGTCCGTCTGTCTGTACTGTACGAACCCTCAGGGTCTTCACAAAGTACATACATTCTCGATTAGCAGCAAACTCTAAACCGATTTAAGCCTGTCCATCTGTCTGCCTGTCTATGGTAAACATTCATCTGGTCGGAAAAATGCATCAATCGGCTTTAAATTTAGCGCAAAGATTAAGAGCTCTTGCACTTTGGTTGGTATTGAAAGTGAACTAAAGCGATCAGAGGATACGACCATAGTCCACCTCTATTTTGAAAAATAAAAAAAAAATGGTTTTGTTGCTTATGCACCACAACAAATACAATGATAAAAATCGCATTTATATTCCATGGATGACCGTGCAGCACTTGTGCAAAAATGCAAAAAGTCGGCACGCCTACCCAATATTATGGAAGCTTGATATTTCTTTCCTTTATTAAAATGTTTGCATAACTCAAAAAGAACTTCCGGAGACTATATTTTGATGGCGGGTATAAACGACTCGGTCCGGACTCCACAAATGCTGCCGAATCTCAAAAAGTATATTTATTTCTCATTTATTCGCGCAACGCGCTGATGCTCACAAAGAAGTAAAGAAAGGTACAGGAATAGGGTGATCGTGGCCCCAACCTAATGGATGTGCGCCCAATCGTTAAGTGTGATGCCTTTACCAACTCTACTGCACTGAGATTTGAACCCGCGGGCGCTGAAATCGTAGACGCAACCCTTATCTACTCGGCGACTCATGCGGATAATTGGATCTACAATTAGGTTGCGATTTTTTATGGAAATATATGGAGTGAATGCATTTTCACTGAACGCATTTCAAACTGAACGTCCGTATTGGTCAAAAATTAATTATTTGAAATTTATTTATATCATATTTTAAAAGTTTCTAAATAATAAAGACTTTTCGGAATCTGAACTCTGAACAAATATATATATGTATATATGTATATATAAGATATCGTACATATGCCAATAGTAGGTCTTAAAAGCTAAGGCCGAAACCCTTCTCTTATGTGTTAAAATTTTAATATTATTGTAACTGTTTATTGCATACAAGACATACATACACGCACACATGCATACAATTGGGCGAATTGGGGTAATCCTCATCACCTGTTATATTTCAATGAAGTAAGAGAGAATGAAAAATTGAAACTTTGCTTATATGTTACGTTCGTATGCAAAAATATTTAAAAGTTTCAATTGATTTCACTTGCGGTTGTTATTGTTCGTTAACTTCATTATTGTATGCTCCTGTGACCTTAACCGTTTTGTTGTTACTTTAACAATTAAATTATTTTTCATTGGTTGGTTTTCTGTTGTTCTCGTTATCTTCTTATTTACTTGTTTTTGTGCCGTTGCTTTTCTCGCAACTCGCCAATCTACTTATTTAATTGCATTTTTCATTGGCATTACACAGCTGGTAAGCACTGGAAATAAATAAATAAAAAAAAAAAACAAAATAAAATAAAAAATAAAGTTAAAGTTCGATGTTCGCAACTATTTGATACAAAGTACTTTCAGTCATTCAATGAAATGAATTTTAATTTCACTTGCGACATTCGGCCAAAGGCATGTGAAAACGTCAGGCACCCTCCCCATATACGTTTCTAGTAAAAGATCTCACACTAATAGGTAGGTGTTGATCATTGTAATGCTTTTGAGTAACACAAGTCTAATCGTTGTAGAGACCTTCTTCAATTTATCCATGCACAGCCGCGATAGCTAGATAAGCTTCGGAAAGCCGAATTTTCAACAAAGGCATAACCCCACGGTTAGGCGTCCATTGCCAGTAGCAAAATTCTATCATGATTTGAAAAGTCTTCCATTAACATAAAATTTGGGTTAAGAAGCTAAGTCCCACTGGTCACAGTAGTTATGCTTTACTTATTTCAAACCAGTAAAAACATCATAGTGGCCCAGGGCCATTAAGTGCCTTATACCATTCGGTAGATATCCACTTTCTTTTCGAATTCTCAAAATGAGGCATTATATGAGAAATAGTCGAAAAGGTGGCCCGGTCCAAGCCATTTGCAAGAGCGTTCGGTCTTGGGTCCAAAACACATCTGTGTATCAGATTTCATCAAAATATCTAGAAAATTGCGATCTGTAAGTTGAACGCAGAGAAACAAGACCCAGAGACGGACAAATGTAGAGATAAGCTTAGATCAGAAAGTGATTCTAATTGAGTTTTCTGAATCGTTCGGTATAAGAAAAGGAGGATTTATCTTAAGTTCTTCTAGGAGTTGGATATATACGCACAAATTTATACGGCCTTATGCCACAAGAAAAGGGCCAACTTGAAAAATCTTACGGTTATTAAGTGTTTATCTTATTGGAAAAATATTGATAGGGATGCCATGTCCACGATTAAGTTATAGAAGATCGCCTTTGTGTGTACGACCCATAGGTCAGACTAGTTATGCCCAAATGAACTAAAGTAACCAGAGAGTATGAGGAAACTAGATTAGTGGGGCCTAAACGGGCTAGACTAGTTAGATCCAAGTGGACTAAAATGTCAAATGTAAAAAAATTAAATTAGCCGGATCTACGAAAACTAGATAAGTCAGGCTTATGTAAGAGCTAACCAGACTAGAATTTCCATCCTTAACAGCTTAAAGTAATCATACCTAAGCCGTGTAGCCAAGTGAAAGCCAACTTGTTGTATCTAGGCGGGCTATAGTAGACAGACTTTAAGAGAGTAGAATAACCAACAACAAGCCTTAAGAGGCTTTACTAATCAAGCTTAAATAGAACATCAAGCCAAAACTAACGAGATGAGTGGGGGCTAAGTCAACTAGATTACCTTCGCCTAGACAGATACCCCACCGTAACAAATCAAACTAGTTAGATCTGAGAAAACTAGACAAGTTAGACTAAAGTAAGAGCTATTCCTGCCTAAGCAGATTGGAACGTCAAGTCTTAAATCAAGACTAACTAGGTCTAAACAAATTAGAGTAAGCTAACCTAAACAGTTTAGATTAATCAGACGAAAAAAAAAGAGAATGACGAACCCTAAGCAGGTAACTATTTCCCTTAAATTTATTACTGTGTTAACCTAAACGGATTAAATTAGTCTGGGTTATGCACATTAGATCGACTAATCCAGCCAGACCTGAAACGAGTTGTATCTATCACGCCTAGGTAAACTAGGCTATTAGGATCCAAGCAAAGGAAAACATAAACAGACAACTGAAACGTAATCAGAGGAAATTAGTGAAACCTAAGCAATCTAAACCAATTAGCATGAAGCGAACTAAGCAATGGAAATCGAATAAAAAGTAGCCTGATAGGAAGAATTGTATCAATCAGGCAAACTAGGTTATTAGGATCCAAGGAAAAGAAAAACCAAGCAACCAAGTGAAAGTGCAAATTAGTCAAGCCTAAGCAATCTAAACCAGTCAGTGTGAAGTAAATTAAGTAACGGAATACGATATAAAAAGCTGCCTGAAAGAAAGCAATTAAGCAAGCAAAAGAAAAGTTAAACAGAAAACTTAAACGGAACCAGAGCAAATTAGTGAAAGATAAGCAATCTAAACCAGTCCAACTGAAGCAAACTAAGCAGTGGAAATCAAATAAAAAGCAGCCTGAAAGAATTGTGTCAATCACGTCTAGACAAACTAGGTTATTAGGATCCAAGTAAAGAAAAACTAAGTGGAAGGGCAAAGTACTCAAACCTAAGCAATCAAAACCAGTCAGTGTGAAATAAATTAAGTAACGGAATATGATATAAAAAGCTACCTGAAAGAGAAAGTTGTATCAATCACGTCTAGGTAAACTAGGCTATTAGGATCCAAACAAAAGAAAACTTAAACAGACAACTGAAACGGAATCAGAGCAAATTAGTGAAACATAAGCAATCTAAACCAGTTCATCTGAAGCAAATCAAGCAGTGGAAATCGAATAAAAAGCAGCCTGAAAGAATTGTGTCAATCACGTCTAGACAAACTAGGTTATTAGGATCCAAGTAAAAGAAAAACTAAGTGGAAGGGCAAAGTACTCAAACCTAAGCAATCAAAACCAGTCAGTGTGAAATAAATTAAGTAACGGAATATGATATAAAAAGCTACCTGAAAGAGAAAGTTGTATCAATCATGTCTAGGTAAACTAGGCTATTAGGATCCAAACAAAAGAAAACTTAAAGAGACAACTGAAATAGAATCAGAACAAATTTGTGAAACCTAAGCAATCTAAGCCAGTTCATCTGAAGCAAACTAAGCAGTGGACGTCGAATAAAAACCAGCTGACTGAAATTCTCAGAAATACATAGTCTAACCTATATAGACTTGAGTAGATTATGCGAATTTTGTATAAGCATCAAGACGGTTTACTTATTTTCTTTTTGAAAGTCTTTGCAGATAAGTGCACTGTCTTGCCAAATTCATAAATTATTTCCACTATTTAAGTATAAATTACAAAGCAATTGCTCTAAAAACACAAAATAAAAACAATTTTAATATTTTTTAAGCTGTTAATGTATAGACATGTTTTTAAATATTTTGCATTATTTTTTTTTTTTTGTTTGTTTATATTGAAATCTATATCCATTAATACTTAAACGATCACATGTTTTTGATCTCACAATTGCACGCATTTGTATATGCACACAGATTCGCACAAAAGCATTAACATTCGTGTGCTTAACGTACTTGGATTTCAATTAGAAAAAATTTTCAAATATATTTCAAATTAATCAGAATCTTTTCGTATATTAAATGAAAATTAGAAAATATGCCATAAAATGCAAAATTACTTTTTAATATAAAAATTATTAAAATGTCTGCGAATTAAAATGTTTACAATATGAAATTCTACCGTAAGTGATTTTTTTAAGAGAAAAAAAAATTCATTTTTTAATTATTATATGTTTACTTCATCACTTGGGCTGAACCATTGTTAGGTTAAGATTTGTAGGTAAAAAGAAAACAAACAAAAAAAAAAATAGTAATAATAATAAAAATAACAAACTAAATTTAAATAAGCAATAATTTACTAAAAGGCAGACATTATACCGCCAGTGTGCACTGAACAAATAAAACGAAATAAACGCATAAAACGGTAAAGAAACAAAAATTCACTTAACACTAGAACTACCGCATGGGTCAAAATGATCTCTTTTAATTTTCGAGTTTTACGAGAAACCAAGTAAAAAAAAAATATATTCAGTCATGGCCGAATTTTTTATACCCATCTCCGTTATCCCATACACATCTCCGTTATTGGTTAAAAAAGACTTAAAAAAAGAGAAAAAGCAAGATTTTTATACTCCATTAGATGGGCGCGATCGATTTTTTTTTCATTTTCAGAATAAAAGTGGAAATTTTTGTGGTGTATGTGCTGTAGCAAGCAAAACACAGAATGGAAAGGTGTTCATGGCTTTTTGTTTTTTGCATAGAAATGTGTACCTTGTAGGCGTATGCTTTGACTAATTTAGGTTACTGTCATATTCTTTTGCAAATTCATGGGCGACATTTTCATTTTTGCGAACGGTAGGGCGTTTACCATGGATACTACACAGTTGGGCAGATGGACAGATGGACATGCTGAAGTGCATTGAAACTGGCCTATAATTTGCATATTTTATGGGGTCTTCGAAGCTGGCTTCTGTGCATTGCAAAGATTTCGAAGAAACATCAAATTATGGCACAATGGACATAAGCGATTTTTTCCATTTTTTTAGAGGCGCTACTTCATAGCCTATAGAATATATGATCAAATTCCTGTAGATTTATCTGTTGTAGTCTATGCGTAATGAGCTAAAAATCATTTTTTTTCTTCTGAAAGACAGAGGTGTTCTCGGTTCACGCTGTACTGTGGGCACGCCCTTCGACTGATTTGGCCCATTTTCAATACCAACCAGCGGGCAGGAACTTCCATTGTTGTTGCCAAATTTTACTTTTGCAGCCAGGAGAATATTTACAGCAGACATTACCAAAACGGACAGACCGACATGCCCAAATCGAATAAGAATTTGATGTTGATGAAGAATGCATATACTCTGTGTGGACTCCGAATCTTTCTTCTGGGTCTTGCAAACGTTTCGACAAAATGAATATATCGCTCGTCCTTCCTTCAGTGCTGGGTATAATAAAAATGGTTATGAAGCAGTATATATATTTGAGTGTCGTTCGTCATCGTAATTAACCAGACAAACAGCCCCACGAAATAAGAATACCAATAGTTCACCATCCGCAGATTCGAGAAAGAACATGCTTATGTTCTTTGAATGAAAAGAATCAGTTTACGTTTATCTGATCTGATTTCCTAGATAGCGATAACAACACCTATGTCTATTTTCCCGATAATTGTAAACGTTTTAGTTGATCGATAAGAATCAGTTTTGAACTGAAGGTGAAGGTGATCTTGAAGAACATCTGGCTTACAAGTTTTTAGTAATATCTTTGCGAGGTCGAAAGAATCTGAATGTTTTTCCGAGATTGTTTTAGTTTCTTCTATATTATGGTTGTGCACATATACATGTCACGACTGTTTTTAAACCTCATACCCTCAAACGACAGACGAAAATATGAAAAGAAGTCGATGCCTTTCCGCCTTGGTTGTTTCAGCTTCTTCCACGTTTTGGCTTTGCAGATAAGCGGATCAGGCCCGTTTTTTTAACTTCATGCGGTCAATAGACTAAGAAATGTTTGTATCATATTTCAACATGCTATCATCATTTTTGTGACCGTAGTCGTTGAGTCAAAATGGCCCACAACCAGGTATAAGGAAAACGTCGGTAGTTCTAGTGTTAAATACTGCTCACACAAAACGTTCACAGTTGTGTTCGTTTACCTCTACCTGTTTTACACTGTTTTCCATAATAACTTCACCGTTTATTGTTTATTTATTATTTATTGTTATTATTCATAATGATTATTATTAAAATCTTAATACAAATTTTGTTTCTCTTTTTATTTAAACATTTTCCACATTCCGATTGACTGTCGATATAAAACCGAAAGGAAATAAAATTTATTTTCTTTAAAAAGGTATTTAATATATACAATATATATATATACCGATTTTTGAATATCATATAAATTATAAATTTTCTCCGATATAAGTCACGGATGCTTCCTCTTTGTAAACGTATTTAGCGTTTGGCAGTTCACATGCAACTGGTGAGTGTAGCGTTGTAAGGAAATCTCAAAAAAAAAAAAAAATCAAATATTTCTCG
>CCAG010022449.1:0-34205 GCA_001077435.1 Glossina morsitans morsitans
TGATGTTCCTTCGCGGCATGAGTAGCCGAGTAGGCGAAGCATTGCGTCTAACAACTCAATAATTGCGGATTCAAATCTTAAAGCATGTAGAGTTTTTAAATATATGGGCGAGCATATATGATCTAAGTAATCCGGCAGCCTTTATGCCACACTTTATCCATACTTTGTACGCGAATTTATTTACAAAAGGTATAGACAATATATAAATAAATAATATTCCAAATCGGTGCAATTATCGGTGCAAGCACATAACTTGGTTCTCTTCAAATAATAAATTCTCGGTTCAATGTCAAATAATTTTTAGGTGAAAATTAGTTTTGCAGGCGAACATTTTCGCCTTGTCTCGTGCTCACGAAGATCTTTGCTTCACTTCTCTTCTTTTTTTTTTTTTTTTTGGTAAAAGTCTTTTAAAAACACTCTTTTAGCATAGACTGGCTTAGTTCTAGCCCTTTTACTTAGATAGCACTTTTATCTGTTTATAGAATTTTATGTTTTTTTTCTTCTGTTATTTATTTACATTATTGTGAATCTTTTCTTAGGTCCATTATTTCTTATTTGCTTCTTTCTCTCTCTCTCTTGCACTTTTCGAATGATCAGTTGTTCGCTTAATTTTTAATATAATTTCGTTCATATACACATATAAACATCATCATCCACTGCTGCTAATCATTCATACTTGTCAGGAGATAAAATTTCTATGATTTTGTTTTTTTTTTTTTATTTTCTTTAGCTAGTTTTTATTATTATTTTTTCTTTACAAAAAGCATCAGAAAAACTTAATGTGAAAATTTTAAAGACAACAAATTCGAAAATCGAAAAAAAAAATAAAATAAAATAGGCAAACAAAAATCACTGACAGACCAGCGCACTTATTCAATACATTCATTAGTGGTTACATATTGAAAAAAAAAAAAAAAAGGGAAAAAAACCATTTTTCCTTACATTCGCATCTAACGAGGCATATACATACATATAGTTTCTTTTATATAATAAATTTTTAAATTAATGACTAAGTAGACATTAGATGTGATGATGATGATGCTGATGCTGATCCAGAAGTTGGGACGGGCAGAATATTTGCAACAGGTTCATTATAGTCTTTACTGTACAATATTTCTCATTTGCTTTTTAGTTTGTTTTGCTGGAAGAAATGTGAAAATAATTTGGTTTGAATTGGTTTACGGATATATACAAGCGTAAGTGTAATTATTATATTAACTATCACGACGAGCGAGGTCATGAAATCATGAAAAGCTTTCACGAAAAACAAATATGTTTCTAGAAATTTTCAATTAATGTTCGCGTGCATAAATCGATTTGGCGACATATTAGATCTTAAGGTACGAACAAACACACGTTCATACTTTGTCTACATATAGTTACGTATATGTACGTGCATGCTACATAAATGTCATTTACCCACGCAGATGTTTATAAATATGAAAAACAATCTTTCATATTCATAGGTGCATAAGTGTGCGTGTGTGTGCGTCATATATTTAAGAAACATGTTTTTGACAACAAATTTATAGCATAATTATAATAATTTTCATCTCTTCTCTTTTATTAAGAACTATTCGATATTATCGTCCATTATGAAAACCGAAGGCAAGAAGTCACCTTGGACTCGCACATATGTATGAACTCTTGTGTTTTCATTGATTGTATCAAAAGTCCTTTAGCGGAAATCACTTTCAAGCTGAAACCGCTTACATATGCATATTTATTCATTCACAAGGGTTCCCATTAATCAACAACAATTATTTGCTTGTTTTGCTCTATGGGGCGACTAGAAAGACTTTCAGTCGAAACATTAAGATCTCAGTAAAAAAATACCATAACTTTGATAAATTGTCCGTTATACTCCACATCAATTGCGGAACAAGGGACTTGCAGATGTATCCAATGTCCAGAAGGATTTCAGATATTATGCCGATCTAGTCAGAGTACATTTTTGAACGGATTCAAGCATGTCTATTCGTCCGTCCGCTACGCTTGTTTTCTGCAGGCCGCATTTTGGAACAGTACACTAATGTGTACTGATCCAAGGAAGAATGGTATTGAAAATGGTTTGAATCAGACTGGTTTCTCGAAGTTCCAAACGCCTTAATTTGGAAGCTCGTTATATGAATGATTGCAGGGTGGCGTATAGTATTTAGGCCGTGTTAGGCCGTGGCCCACTATGTAGTTGTTGTACTTGCTCTTCCATAGTTTCTTACATCTTGCACTATATACGATGATATGGTATATTGAGTTTGTGCGGACGTATGCAACATCCACAAGGACTTGGTTTGGATCGTGTCAATCGATTCGGAAACTAATTCTCCCTCCGTCTTATTTTCTTGTGTTTAACCTGCAGGTCGGAATTTTTGAGATATTTCGATGAAATTTGGTACGCCGACGTAGTTTAGCCCAAGGACGAATGCAACTTAAATGGGATGGCATCGGAACATGTTTTCGACCACTTCCCATATAACGACTTTACAGAAAAAAAATGACTATATTGAAGGAAATAATGTAAGGGGATTGATAGTGAACCACGGTACCCTATAAAGCTTTGACTTGCTTCAGCTTTATGAATGATTCTAAAAACGGCTACAAAAAAACGACTTGCTTTTATTAGTAAAAGGTATTTAAATTAACTTATCAAAAATATATAAATATACCTACTTCTCCTGAGAATGTTGTTTTAAAGATATTGCGAAAATTCACTTGAAAAGAATGAAGATGATACAAGTTATGGCCTGGGCCCTTCTGGAAAAACGTATTTCGAGAGAAATGCATCTAAACTTTCAGGCGAGCGTATGCTGCCATACAATAGTGTTTGACCAATGGAATTTTTTGCCTTTTTAAAATTATGTCACATCCGAAAATATCTTTTTATGTCATTCTCGGCTAATTAAGAGAACATTAATTTCCTAAAACATTTGCAATGGTCTTATCTCTTAAATCTTTGAAATATTTCTATAAATGTCTTTTCACGAGTAATTGATTTATTTTGCAATGTTTCTCGTTCGTAAATATTACGGATTGTGCGAGTTAACATATATTTTATATACCATAACATATTATTCGATTAAAAAATTGATTTGTCATATGTTTCAAATGCATTAGAGATCCTAAACTGCGGCGGAATCGATTGGTGAACGCTTGTTTCCTTATCTGTTAGTATGTTGGAACCACGGCCACCACGGCCGTCACTTAAGGAACAAACCAAACCTTTTTTATTAATCTCTCCGCAGATTGAATTAAGACTTGGTGCGAGGGGTCCGCCCACAATTCTTTCTTAAATTAACTCTCAAAGTTATAGTACTTTTTAGTTTAAACTTTTAGTTTTTCGGTTATATATGTACATAATCTATCTTATTTGGAACTTTCATCTATTTTGCGTTCCTTATGTATTTCTTCGAACGAATGAAAATTGTAGAGCGTTTGCCACAAATCTAATGTAGTTTTCTTACTTGACTTACAGCTGCAATCGTTATTTATCGCTTTAACCTCCGCGTAGCGTAGCCAACACGGAAATTGACTGACGGAAGGAATTGAAAAATTTTTTTGCCAAAATGTATGTCAGAGAGGGTTGAAATTAATTAAGTTTAGTTAGAAAACTTTTGGGATCTAGGTGGTAGGGACATAAATTCTTCTAGTTGAGATTGTCTTCATCATAAATACATGCCCAGGAAAATATTTGCGCTTATAAGCTCTTATAGCTGGGAAATGGCAACATTTGAGAGATTCTCCGTCCGTTCGTGAACCACTGCGAACGTATAGACATCCGAACGTTTGACGGACTGTTGTTTGAGTGAACATAGCTTAAGACGAAAGGCGCCCGAGGGGAGGGATCGAGACGTATTCTATCCTAAGGGAAGCTCCTTCGTTTCTGCCACAGTTAACATAAATTACTTCGTGCCGAGACGAATATCGTAGCAGTCGATGAAACGAGTTGACAAAATCTGATAAATCTAAAAGATTAGATGACCATTGAGTGAAAGTAGACAAGTTAGCAGGGACTATAGACATTTCAGTGAATCGACTCCAAAGAATGCAAAGATATTGCCAACTATTTCTATATAATCTGTGTGTCTATCGGAATTTATCGCGGCAGTTGAACGCAGGAATCAAAAAAAAGCTAACATTTTTGACGAGGGAGAGAAAGCATGATAACGATGCAGTTCGCACATACATCACAGTGATTGGCAAAGCCGGAGATCTGAAATCGGAAGTGCTTTCTCGCACATGCTGTTTGGTAAATTTAGTCGCCTAAAATTACTTTCTTCTTCTAAGCTTCTAACTCCCCTTGGGAAAAGTTTTGCTAACAATGAATGGCTGGAGACCACTGGCTAATTTATGGAGCTAAATTCTTCTTTTCCACTATAAACAGCTACTGCACATAGTTGAAAAAAGTGCATCCAGCATATCTAGGATCTGGGAAAACTTCTCCAAGATAACGCCAACGTTCATAAAAGTTGTTGTCGGAAACATTGCACTTTTCTACGTTTTAGTGTAAAGTCTCACGAAAGAAAAAATCACTACAACCACATCCACTATTAACATGGAATTTTTGTTATTTTTTTTGCTTTCGTTAGAGGACATAAATGTGTACAACCATGAGGTTTGAAATCGTAAGCAAAATTGTTCCTTTAAATTTTGCATTTGCGCTTAACATCGCACTTTTATGATATAAATGAAAATCAATATCAAAAACATTGCCAAAAATTTTTCTGAACAGTATCTGCTGGTGTTGCAAGAAAACATAGCGAGATATTATTTTTACTTCCCTAGCAAGCGCTAAGCATTCGTGTAAGTGTCCATGAAATGGTCGTAAAATGTCTAATATTTTAATCTAATGGTTTTTTTCTTTTTTTTTTTTTTGCCATTAAAAACAATATTGAGGCGGAGACTTGGTTAAATTGCACTTATTACATCTTTTTTGTATCTATTACAGAATTTATGTTTATATGGTTTATACGTCATAAAGTACGTCATCAAGCACTAGAAAAGTTGAAATACTTTTAAGTAGCGTCGTTAACTTAAGGAATTTAGTTAAGTTTCTTATGATCACAATTATGATTTCATGAAGAACTGGGTTTTAAATTTTGCCCTTCTTTTACTATGACGAGCCACGCAGGGTATGTCTCCTATACGTGCGGACACGATGGTGATCGGGAATAATTATGTTCCTATAAAAAAAGAAAGGTGATAGTGTTTTGGTGACTGGAAATAGAGAGTGGGGAAGAGCACAGGTGGTAGGTTGTTCCGCAAACGGACGATACCGTGAAGCAAGGGCTTTAGTTCCTGTCAACTTGAGTTAATAAGTTTGCCAAATCGGATTCGAGCCGTAAATCATTCAATCAAAGTAAATTTTTTTATTCAGTTGAAGCTCGTCCTGATACTTTACTTCGACATTCTTTCATCCATAGACCAAATTCGAAAAACGATTCAATCCAAAAAAATTATCAAAAACAAAAAGAAAAGAGAATCATATATAAATAAGACGAATTATATTTATATATATATATATGATTTGTATTAGTTTCCTTTCATGTTGTCATAACAGTTTTTTTTTTTTTTTTGCTTTTTGTTTCTTTTATTATTAGTAACTACAAAGCCATAGGCCAACGTACACAGTTGTACAAAATACAAGTATCAAGATACAAGTATCATGTAGAAAAGAGGTTACAACATAAGTATAAGTATAATTCGAGTGAAAGATTATTGAAGTAATCACCTTGCTCCATAATCATCAATAGTAGTCGCTTACTACGAACAACGAGAGAAATTTACATGCCTAAGAACGAACGTAGTGTTAATGCAAAGGGGTTCATATTTGATCTAGAAAACTGTAATTGCTCTAGTAAAAGATTAGGCGATTGAGATCGAATCGTTGCTTGATTTTGTGAATTAGTTCAGAATATTTTGATTTTTTATCTTTTCAAGGACTGGAATGTAAAGATAAGAAACGTTTGGAATTTAATTTTTTTAAGTATGGAATTTAAAAACGAGTCTTTTCCCCCGCTTTATAGATTGAGGGGCGAATGCATATGCAGTGCTTTTGGCGGAAAGAATTTTAACTAAGCAACAGCTTTCCTGCATAGTATTTACCCCACTTACGTATCTGCGCAAGAGCTTGCAAGTAAACGCCTGCATCAAAAAGTGAAGAAATTTGTTCAAAAGTGGACGGATCGGGTTAATACGCAATCCTCCATTAAAAGGGGTAATAATGTAATGAACACTGGAGGCAAACTGGATTTCGCATAGTGGAGAGAATATCCGCAACGCAATACCTTTTGCTTACGTCAGCTTTGATAGGCGACCTCTACAGGTAAAAATTGTAAAGAAATGGGAAATACCAGTGTATATAACGATTAAATCTGATGCTTTTGATCGTCCTCTACATAAAATAAAAGTTTTCCTTTTACTATTATTGATTTCTTCGGCATGCGCCGACGCTAATCGTGGAGCGCGCAAAATTCTTCTCCTGCCAAATTCATTACTTTTGTTGTTTATTTGAAGAAATCTGCTGCCGAATCTTACCAAACACGTTCAGAGACTTAGCTTCAGAAGTGATGCTGTTCCATTATATCCCAATTACCGCTTTTGGTTCCAACGGTTGAAGAGCGGCGTCACGAATTGACTGAAAATTTTATTTTTTGGCCTCTTGTTGCAAGAGTTGTCCATGATACACGGTTGTAGCTTGAATGGAATGCTCTGCCACACCCAGCGTACTCACCAGACATAGTGCCTCCTGATTACGATGGAAATTATGGAAAGTATTTTGATTAATATATATTGTAACAATTTTCTGCAATTAATGCCTTTTTCAAGTGAAAAAACTATCAAAACCAACTCAATCTCCTAACACATATGTGCAGCTATGCGACTAAAAGAAAAATTACTTCAATATCCGTTTAATCCCAGAGTATTGAAATTTATCATCCCGAATATCCAGTTTCCTTTCTACTTTGCTTGGCAAACCAAAAGATTACCTACAACAAATCGATCTGTAGCCTTCTCGCGCCCAGAGAGACCACGGCAAGGTCAATGTTCAAATTATTGTCTAATGAGCAAAAGGGGAGACGAGCTGATGATGCTCAACCGATCTTGGACGAGTATGATGTCGAAACGGAATATATTTGAACAATCTGCTAAGTGCCAACGAGGTTCGGGCAAACTTGTGATCCACTACCGACACCAAATTTAGTTTCTGAATGGCAACTGCTCGCGTATGTAGCTATCAAATGACAGTCAAAAAATTATGTTTACTCGAATAAGGACGAGATCGATTTCGTCAAATCAAGCTAATCGACCAGCAACGTATGCCAAGAATATGATGAACGATACAAAAGCATTCGCTGTGTTCGGCACTTAACGACATGAAACACGATTTAATGCCAATTTTCGCTCAAAAACTTACTTGTTCAGAAGTTTTGGAACATATTGGAAAGGAAAGTGAAACTGCTATTATTATGAGTATGCTTGTATCAAAAGAAATGGAGAATATTAAAGATTTTAATCCCCGCACAAACACTTGCCAGTTAACTTTTGTTGTGATCACCTTTTAATTCTACTATTTATTGAGTGAGTTAATTAAGTTTCTTACAGAAGAAAACAGGGATTTATGGCACTCTCGAGCCAATGGGTTGTAGAAAAGTTATAATTTCATCGATTTACAACAAATTGTTGGTTGTAATCAATTACGCATAATTCTTCGGAACCGAACATAATTGTGACCAGTTAGCCGAGTATATTAAAATTTTGGGGGGAGTCCGGTGTAGCGAAAATACATACAACAAACCATACCAAGCGGTTGGCTTGCATCACTTTTTCGACCACTTTCTCTGAAGGGGTATTTTGACAAGTCCTTATGCGAATAACTGTGTGACTTCCACAGACATCTGCCATATATAAAGGGTGTATACGTTTGAAGATTGCCGATAAAATATTTCTGCACATTAGAACCACGTACTCCCGTTGAATTAACAAGCAATAAACAGTTCATTCATTAACCCTATCCTAGTAATAAAAAACATTTGACATTTGAATGACATATCATGCTCAAGCATCTATTTGCAAAGACTTTCCTAAAAAAGACGAAGCCATCGTATTTAACTTTGCATTGATTCCTTTAAGATATGAACACACACACGCATAGATCATGCGACAAATTGAAAGTAAGCTTATTATGATTGTTATGGAAAATATCAGAGAGCAGTTCGCGCAAATTACGGTATAAGTAGAAAAATATAATTAAACATACTTTGTGGTGTCCTGTACAATGTAATGGTACTGTGCTAAGTAGAGCAAAATTGCAGTTTATTAAAAGATGAGTTCATGTACGCCTGGCAAACTTTTCCTACGATACTGAAAAAATCCAATAGCGTGAATATGATTATATTGTATGTATTGCAGAGGATCATATGCACAAACTCGTGGTGTTTGTTCCATGGAGCGCTGAGATTGTGTTGTGTTGTGTTGATTGACTATTGACGATGAGACAAGGAGAGGTATATATTTGAGGCTTACAAATTGCACTCTCTCAAAATAGTTGCTACTCTTTTGTTTTTGGATTTTTTTTTTTTTTTTTTTTTGTATTTATTTATTTAGTTTCTCCTTTTTAAGCTATTGAAGTTATTTATTTACTTTTCTTTCATTTTATTTTATATTTATACTTAATTTGTTAAACCCGTTTACAAGAATACACTGTAATTGCCGGTTCATTATTCTATGTGTTGTGTCTTTATTCATTTAGTTACTTTTTGCATTCTTTTATTTAATTGCTGCTTGGCTTACTTGTTTCATAATTATAGTACGGCGTGTTGTGAACAAAACCGAATCAATATACTTTTGAGAAATTTTTGTAGATCAACGAAAAGAAACGAACGTATGCGAACGCACAAATGCGTTAAGAGACTGGGGTAAGGATGAAAAGAAAGAGATGAGCGTGCATTTAGAATTCAGCGAACTCTTTGGCGCACTTTTCTGTGCTTGAGATCCGAAGCGCCTCCTCTTCGTAATCATCAAAGTTGCTGGTATCGCCGGGTCCTTTACACCGCGGTACAAAGGGCGCCTCGATTTTTTTCTGGAAGATTGCAATCCAATCTGTTGAAGCGAACCATTTCTGATTTTTTATATCGTTAACGCCGGCTTTCAAGTTACCGTAACGTTTCGTTAAATCAACTTGCAACAGATTGCGAAGCAAGTCTTTTAAATCGGAACCAAAGTGCGAGGGAAATCGCACCTTTCCTGATACAATCTTCTCGTAGATTTGTATTGGCTGATCAGCAAAAAATGGCGGATAACCGGCAGCCATTTCGTAAACAAGAACACCTAAGGCCCACCAATCGACTGCTTTATTGTAGCCTTTAGAAAGAATAATTTCGGGTGCAAGATATTCGGGCGTACCGCATAGAGTCCAGGTACGTCCTTTTACACGTTTAGCAAAACCAAAATCGGTAACCTTGAGATAACCTTGTGAATCGATTAGCAAGTTTTCTGGCTTTAAATCGCGGTAGATAAGGTCCAGATAATGCAGATACTCGAATGCTAATACTATTTGGGCTGCATAAAAACGAGAATGGGGCTCTGAAAATCGACCCACCTTACGTAAATGTGAGAACATTTCACCGCCAGGCACATATTCTAGTACCATATACAAATTAGAATTGTCCTTGAAATGATAACGCAGCGACACTAAGAAGGGAAATGAGATAGCTTGTAAAATGCGCTTCTCGTTAAGTGTATGCTCGACCTGTTTCAATTTTACAACCTTTTGCTTGTCCAGTATTTTCATGGCATAATAGTCTTTTGTTGGTTTATGTTGCACGATCATTACACGCCCAAATGAGCCCGTACCTAATGTCTTGATACGTTCAAAGTCGTCAAGGCATGCGGTATTTGTAGGATTGCGGCGCCATTTGTCTTCAAACTCCTCTTTCGCTTGCTCAAGAAATTCCTTAACGGTTTCGGCAGCGTCGACTTTTTTATTGGAAGTTGTAGCATTGTTACCCATTTTCGAAATAGTACCAGTCAGAGAGGAAATACGGAAGTTCGGCACTTGAATCGTAGCACTGCCGCGGCCGACGTCCAAACTATCGCCGGCTGCTGCCTGCGTAGTAGGAGACGAAGTAGTAAAATTTGGACCCGTGGGCGGTGTTATTTTGTGGCTTTTTTCCTCTTCTGCAGCGAGGCTAGAGCCACAACTGTTATCTTCACACTGTTGCTGCTTCTTTAGGGAAGATTTTGGTTGGCTGGTTTTTTCTTCGCTGGGAGGATTCGATGTGGATTGGGTTTTTTTCTTTTTTAAAAAATTTAAAATATGTTTCGCAATCTTGAATGATTTACTTAAACACTTGCCACAAATGAAATAAGGATCAATTAATCCGTACGCTTTTTATACTTGCATACCGATTTAATTAAAGTCAATTATTCATATGGGTTTGCATCTAGGTATATTCAGAGGCATCTGTTGCTTTTGAGGAAGATAATTTTTGACTTTGTTTAATTTCCGATTTAATTAGTAATGATTTAGTTGAACACTTTCTTTTTCAACACTATATCATCTGAAAAAGTGCACCAAATTTATATACATATATATAAGTATGTATGTATGTATATACATAAGTATGTATATATTTATGTATCTATACACCAATTTAATGCATATTGAAACAGTAAAAGATTGTCATATTTTGCAGATTTTTTTCATAATTCTATTTTTATAAGAGAAGAATGTACAAAAAAAAAATATTAAAACTTGTTTCGTAATAGGGTTTTAGAAATATACATTATGTTTATATCTCTTTAAATATACATGTACGTGCATACATACATACATACTATTATAAAAGTAAATGAATAATTTTACAAACACTTGTTCATTAGAGATTTTATTTTAATTTCTTTTCTTTGCGTTTACGTTTTTTCCCTTTAATTTTACAACAGCAGTTAATTCATTTTTTTTTTTTTATTATTACTATATACTTGTGGGGCTGTTGCTTCTTCTTTCTGTGTTCTCGTTACGTTTTCGGTTATTCGTACTTATTTATGACATATATGTTTATGTGTGTGCGTGTGTGTATATATGTAAAAAAGAACACGATTCGTTTTTTCGCTATGTACACATTTTTAACCAATGTAACCTCGATGTTTGTTTTTTCTTTTCAAAAATTTGTCAAATGATTTTGCTGCTTAAATTTGTGAAAAGTGTAGACATAAGTCATGAAGTTATTAAAAATTAAAATTTACACTTTATCAATAGCTATGCAATGCATTAAATAACCATCAGCCTATTGAATAATCGATTTTTTATCGTTTACTCCACAGTATTGTGCGTTGAATAAGAAAATTCCACTTATCCAATTAGAGAAATTTTCTGCCAAGCCTTTTCACTCCTTCTTCTAAAATATGTTACTTGTGTTACTTTAGCACTTGTTGGTTTAGTTTCAACAAAGTAGTTAACAAATATAGGTATGTACATACATATATATCATATTTATATATATATATATACATATATATAGTGTCGTTTAACTCGATATTATACTTTTACGTATACAAATTATGTATATGAATATATTTTTTGGATCTTAATTTTATTGAAAAAATAATTATCTACAAATTCGCAAACCCGTTCAACTTATCAAACATCGGAATACAGACAGAAAACTGAAAAGAAAAGATGAAAAAGCTCCCCAATTGTTATCATTAATTCTTTATTAGCATATGAAATGCAACCCTACATTCCATGTACTGGCTGATGTATTGATAACTTGGCAGCATTGCTCAAAAAACAGCAGATAATGAAATTATGCAGTTGAAGTAAGAAAGTGAAACGAGTGAAATCAGAAATTATAAAGGTAGGTCTTTTAGACATCTACTAGAAACTATTAAGGAAAAATTTATGATTTTGGATATAATCCACATTTTCCAAACCTGACTTAGGCCAGATATGTTTACTTAAGTTTTTATTTATAAATAATTGAGTAACGAAAAATGTGAACGAAGTGCGAATGGAAGTATAATCTTCAAAATGCCACAACTAAACTTGGACATTTCCATTTCCAAAAGGAATAATTTGGATTTTGGCTTGAATAATACAACCAGAAAAAGGCTGCAAAAGCACACGCAACAATTTTCAACAATAAAAGAAATAGAATAAGAACAGCGGATGAAAACTGGTGCGTTGGAATCAGAACAATAGCTACAATTGAGAATATTTGGATAACCATGTACTTTGGTGTCATCTTCAACTATTATATGATTATCACTTACTACGTAATACCGATTATTGTTAAGAAACTTTCGTCATTAGGACGCTTCGATCAATGCTTTTTTCCATGCATGATCGCATCTATATTTATATTTGAGCTTCGTAAAATTTTGGTAAATTGCCTAAATAAATTTTTTCAACTTTGTCTTGCGCAAATACAGTTCCTCATTCACATAAAATAGTATACTTTTCATTTTGCCCTGACAAAAATGTCAGCAAATAAAACTAGCTTAAAATTAGATGAAAAAATCAAAGAACTTTTGCAGGATAATACTCTATTAATCCAAGATTTTTCTAGTAAATTAGCTGGAGAAAAAGTAGCAAAGCATCTAACAATGTCTACATGCAAATTTTCAACTAATCAAGACGGTGCTAACAAATCGCCCTCAGGATTGGAAGAAGTCAAGCACAACTTGTCTGAAATAAAATATAAAGTTGGGGACTATGTACGGGCCACATATGATGCTGATGGTAAAGATTATGAAGCAAAAATATTGTCAATTAATTCAAAGGCTGGTACTTGCATTCTTAAGTACATTGGTTATAATAATCAACAAGAAGTAAATATGCATCATCTCGTTCCATCATGGGGTAAAAGCATTCGGCAGCTTCAATATGCACAATGCAGGATTGACGGAGCATCGAATCATTTTCCGAAGGGCAATTCAGGGAAAAAAAATTCAAAAAAGGATAGTGATAAGAAAAATACAATCACTATGCCTCCTCCGCCTCCAATTCCTCCAGTGTTTATTACCGGTAAGAAAAATGAAGTCTCCGACCGTATGTCGGCGATGCTAATGTCATGGTACATGAGCGGATATTACACAGGTCTATATCAGGGTACACAAATGGTAAAAAATTCTTCGAAAGCAAAAAATAACAAATTTGAGAAATAATAAAATAAAATTATTGTACTCCGTATAACTATTAACCGGAAAGAAAAAAAAATAAAGAGTTTATGCATTTCAATTTCGTATCTCTGTACTAATTATTTGAATTAGAAAATTTCATTACGTACAAGAATTCATTACAGGCCGTCGCAAAGCACCTTTAAGCCTACTCTTTTCATATTTTCTATTTTATAGGCTCCCAAATTTTTACTCCTACGAAAAGTTCGACAATCTTAAAGAAAATTACGAAAAACGATAACCTGAGATCGTTTATATCTACCCACACATACTTCTAATGTGCTCACACAAGGCAAGAGGAAATTTGACAGATTGACATTTCGCTTTGCCACTACGGAAGCTGGAAAACTGGTCCATGATTTTTTTGCGGGTCATTTCACGATATTTAATATTTAATTTTATGCGTGGGACGGACGAAGTAAAAATTTCTAACGAATATAGCTTTTTTCCTTCTTCACATTTCTTTCTTCCTCTTCTTTTTGTCATATTTTATATTGTAATGTTAACGATTCGATTTTCCTGGGATGCATGTATTTCTTTCTATCAATCAAGTAAGTAAATAAAACAACTCCAATGATTAGAACTCTTCGTAACAACACAAACATGCTTCCACGCAACAAATAATAGTCGAGCGTGCAAAATTTTAGCTGAATGCTATGAATGTAATGCATTTGAGATTGCCAGTAAAGTTGGCTGTGCTGTGTAGGTCAATGATCAACTTAAAAGAGAACTCTGCACCGTTATTGCTGCACGTAGTTGGTGACATTTATTTGCGAATGCGAATGAAAATGAAAGGTTATTATTGCAAACAATTGTTACACACATGTGTTTGTGTAGGCATATATATATATGAACGTGAACATCCAAGTAATGCCTTCAAGCGTTACAGTCTAATTTCTTTTATACAAATAACATTAATTAATTTTAGTTAAGAAGACAATATTTTTTTTTTGCTTCGCTGCGCTGTTTCTATTTGGCATACGGCATTTTTACGCATTAGCTCAGTGATCCAGATATGAAAATAAATGGGGATTTTTTGCATGATGGCAAAGCGATTTCTGCTTTTAGGAGCCCACTGGCAGTCATCGGGATGGTGTGAGAGAACCAGTTACTTCGATTTCTCTGGTTACATGAGTTTGACTGTAGGTGCACTAGTGTGTACGTATGTGCATCTGTGGATACATATACGTATTTCATTATATTTTGCATATATATATATATCTATATGTCTATATCAAGAAAAATACCAATAATCGAATTAATTGCATATCATAGTAGCAGAGCAAACATACGGACATACGTGCAAAGGAAAGAATATATACATACATGAATATTCGTTCCATTTTCTAGCCGCAATAATGTCATATGGAAAAAAAACAATGCCGTTAAATGCTATCAGTGCCACTTTAAAAAGTAGTTGATTGACTCTTTAAGTTGAAATTGGTGTATATAGCTATTGTCTGCTTGGCATATATCTACATATACACCAGTCTCACCTATGAGCGCCTCAAACTGTTAAGCGTGTGTATTTTATTTATTTATTTTTTTTTTAGCATGTGTGTTGAATGTTTAATGCTAAGAAAGAAGTAGAAACCCCCAACTTTACATTTAAAGTACAAAAAGAATGAAATCGTTGTGTCTTTCAGGCATTCCTTTGCATTCAGTTTTGTGTGTTTTCACACTATCGTAGGTGTACAAATTTCATTACTATGCTGGTAACGCCTAGGACGAATCATGTTGTCTTGATTTATGATATTTTTGAAGCTTTTAAATTCCTAAAATTTGAAATTTGCGGGCAAGTCCGCAGAATTTTGAAAATAGAACATCTGTACATGTAAACAAGTTCTCAATATTTGAACAATCACACACATCATTTACCAAATAAAATAAGTAAAAACACTACAACAAACAAAACGGCCCACTGTTAAATACGCTACAACATCCTATTATTATTTATATTTTATTATATATTATGTTTTCAAAAAAAGGCGTAATTGGGGAAGTGATCGGAAAAATGCCCCGATCCAAACCATATTCAATAGCGTTCGTCCTTGGATCAAAACGCATGGGTGTACCAAATTTTATCAAAATATCTCAAATATTTTCAATTGTAGGTTCAACGCAAGAAAGCAAGACGGACAGACGGACATGTCTAAGTCAAACCAGAAAGTGGTTCTGAATCGATCGGTATAATGAAATGTGGTTCTATCTCAAGTCCTTCTCCTATGCATTTCCACAAACTTCATGTACCTTTGCACAACAAGTGCTGCAGGGTGTACAAATTATATTCGGCTGTGGTGCGAGGTTTCATATTCAACAACTTCATCTTAAAAAAGGCTAAAGAAAAATCGAAAAATCGAAATTTCCATATTCTATATTATTCAGAGCGATTGAATGATTTCTGCCATTTTTGTAGAACATAAACGGGAGTTTTTGTCGTGTGTCCGTAATAAGCAAAAACCCAGAAAGCCGAGATGTCCTCAATTTATATTGCACTGTGAGCAAGTTCTTCTACCGATTTGGCCCATAGGGTGTAGGTTTTTTATATCCACCACCCAAGGGTGGGGACACGATTGTGTTCGCACAATAATAGCTACTGACTCGGTCTACCGACTCTCTACATATTTTTGAGAATAGGGCGATCTACGACCGCAAACACACTCTCAATATTCTTCATTTGAAGAAAAAGGCTTTCGAGAAAAGCCTCACATTATGTTGAGCTAAATTACTATTTTTTTGTGTGTTTGTTCGCGCGGAAGAGAATATGCATTGCATTGTTTTGCTAACTATTAACTTTTTTGGTAAGGTATTCAAAATTCGTCTTAGAATTATTTATTTGCGATTATGGATAAATATGTCAACCATCGATAAAAAAAATATTGGTAAGCCAACGGATATATACTATTTAAGTCATAACTTGGTGAAGACTTCCGTTTAGAAAGTTTCTGACTAATCGATCCAAACTCATATATCATTATATTCATCATAGATCGTTTATATGCATATATGTACTACACATGCTTCTTTATGCAAATGTCTTACTTATGTTTATTAATTTTTGATTCTTCCAAACTATCCTTGATTTTAAAGAAATTTAGAAAAAAATTGCTAAAAAATAAAAACAAATTTTCGTTTATCTGCTGCATGGTTAGCCGCAGTCTTTATACAACTTTTTTAATATCCCTCATTATAAATAATGTTAACGACTGTTAAGCTTATATGCTATATACGTATGCCATGAGGTGCATGATCTGCCAGTGACTATAATAGATTAATTCGCCGCAATCTTAAAAATCACCTTCCAAGTCTCAGTTAGTTAACATTAATCGATCAGTCGGTTTCTACCTGTTGCTGCTGAACGACGTACACAGCGAGAAGTACTATACAATAAAAAGAAAAACAAAAAAAAAACGATAAATAAATAAATAATAATAAACTGTGTGTAGTGCCGTGTAGTGAGTTAATTTTCTGTCGTAGTGTTTAAGCCATGAGCCGGTTGTGCTCAGTAAAAGTACCTGAGTGCGCGTGCGTACATATGCTTGCGCTTACATTGTGGAGTATGTAGAGTAGTAGCTTAACGTTTGTGGCATTTACAAAGGCACACACTTGCACAAGACGCTGTAAGAAAAAAAACCTCTCCAGGTATTGCTCGAAAGTAATTTTAAGACAAGTTTCAGTCAGTATTTGGCCTTCTTATAAAGCGTTACTAGCAAACGGCAAGTGATTAAGTTAACAATTTTTTTTGTTTTTTTTTTTGGTTAAAAATTAAAGAGAAAAAATATATATATTTACTATTGCGCAGACTTAAGGATTACAGCGAACGCATGTGTATGTGCTAACAATAAATGCATAAAAAGATATTAATTTTTTTTAAAAAAATTATTATATTCATGTGATTTGGAAGCAAATAAAAAAAAAAAGAAAAAAATAAAGATAATTCTAAGGAAACATGATCACAAGTATTATAACCAACGAATGTAATTGTGTTCTAGTTACTCTTGCTCTTGCGCTTTTCGAATGCCAACGAAGCACTTTAACCAGTTTAATTAGTTGACGGAGAAATTTCATAAATTATGTGTCATTCTGTAGAACAAAAAAAAAGAAAAAAAAAAAAAGGAAAAAGAATATATTTATGTATACACGCACACACATACACCCATATATATATATTGATTTTGTGTTCATTGCGACTTCGTAAATAATGAAATTATCTTGTTAGGATAAACACTCGCTTGGGCAGACAAATTACTAAGAGCATTGTAACTCCATTTTGTAAGATAAATAAATTAAAGAAATAAATAAATGAATGGAAGCACAAACACCAATCCAGAGAGAATGAATAATGTAAATTTTTGAATAAGTACAGCAGTTGTGTGAGAAGTTGAATTTCTAAAAGCGCTACTACATACTTGCTTACAAACAAAGTTGTAAGGGAAGTAATGGAAGATAAACGAAGAAAATGTTAAGACTTGCTTAAGAAAAAGCTTATAGAGAAGGAAACACAAAAAAGAAACCAAATGTTTTCATAATTGCATACCAACCTGCATAAGGCGTCTATCTATCTATCTATCTATCTATCTGCAAATTTACACACTCGCTCCTATATAAATACATATGTATGCGCGTCTAAAGTAACAAAAACAAAAGATACACAAACCGCAATAGATGTATTTTTTTTTTATGTTTTTGTTGTTATTATCGTTTTTTCTACTTTTCTATACAAATTTATAAACATATATATTTGCATATATATATATGTATATATCTATCGATTAATAGTGGAATAGCAAAAGAATAATTTAGAAAAAAACAGTAAGAGAGAGAGAGTGAGAGGGAGGGAGAGAGAGAGAGAGAGGAAAAAAGAAAAGTTATTCGTATTTTTATCACACGTTACTCTATTCAAAACAAGTTTGCGCCTTAAGTCTTTTTTCTTAAGAAAACCACTGTTTTCAAAAAAAAAATTTATTTTAATGGAATTTTATTAAAAGCAACGCGTTTATTATATCGCCCACCACTTTTTCATAAACATACATATATACATACATATATACATATATATTCTTATTTGCTGAGTGTCTTAATTTTCCTAAATTCTTTAACAGGGAGTGGCTTTTAAACATTAATTTATGCCATCCAAGTGTGCACATATACATACATATCAACGTACGAGTAATCGAAAGCATTTGTAACATATTTCATGCAATAAATCCTCAAAAGTGTTTGTATTAAGTACATATAATAAACTGCTTGTCAACGCGCGTTTACGTTTGTGTACATGTGTGTGTGTGTGTTAATGACGTATACGAATCTTTAGCGGATTATTATCAATATTCACGATATACATGAACATTTTGGATGCTCTCTTAAAAAAGGTATGCGAACTAATTGATAAACATTATTGGAATATAAAATAAATTGGAAATGAAGCCAAGTATGACTTAGATTCCGAACCTTTTGGTTTGCACTACTACTACTACTAGCACTTCGTGATCTTTTATAAGTTCACATTTCAAAAATTGAAAGAGTCAGGAAGATTGAAAAACATTTATTATAGGGCTATCGTGCACGTAATAGACTACGTGAGTGAAGGCAATCAATTTTCCAACTTCCAAAGCACAAGATCTGTGAGCAGAAATATAACACATCGCTTAATAAGTTCGTAGGATGATATTGCCGCTATTGACGAATCCAATTGTTAAGTTGTCTTCCTGACGCTACTTTTGTGTAAGACAATGGAAAAATCTAGATTTCCTTTGTAGCGTCACTAAGGCAACATATTGTTGCTAATTGTCGGAATGTCATGAGATTGTGACGCATTCCGCAAATTACTACAAGGTGAGAATCTTAGCGATTCGTCAATAGTGACGAGATGTTTATGTCATCCTGTGAACTTGTTGAAAAGTGTGTTGTAGTAAACAACATAACATATCGAAGTTACGTGGAGAGTTTATTGCACCACATGACGTAGGGTGGTAATGTGTAGATTACGACTGAACTTGTGATTTAGGCGATATTTGATAATAATCTGATTGAAATATAATAAATTACTTTTCTAACAGCAGTCGGTTGAAAATTCACAAGATTCTTATATTTGTACAAAGCTTTAGATCAATGTTTTCCATAAAGCGCTTCTTACAGTCTTTTGTTTATTTCGGGGATGTTTGTCAACTAATCGTTGAAACCTTATCTTAAGTAAGAGTATATTGAGGCAAGAGAGGAGATGGCGGTTTGCAAAATCAGTAGCACGCGTCTTTATTAACGGATCGTTAGTAAGCTCGACGAAATTCTTTGAAATATTGAGATACCTTTCGTGTTAAGAGATGGTATTTGCAGACGGATAATTCACATAACACTGGGCACAGCAAGTAGCGTGATATTGTAGTACAACAGGAAAAAGAAGTGGAAAATTTAAAAGACGCATTTTCGATCTACCAGTCGTTGCTGAAACGAAACGAAATCAAGATAGTGATTCACATTTCACAATAAGTGAGAGAAGATCGATGAAGCTGCGCAAACGGTTCCGAAGTCCGGATTAACGTCACATAAGGTAATGCTTTGCATTTGTTTGGATTGGAAGCGAATCGGCAATCGTGAGCGGCTCCAACCTGAAGAGACAATTGATTCCACTCTCTACAGCCAAAGGCTAACGCGCAATGAAAGAAGGTGTAATGTGGCTTGCTGGCTCATTGCCGGCAGGGCAGTTGCCCTCGGCCGTGGTTAAAAGAAGTGTATCTCCCAATTAAATTACATATATAATGTAGTCGGCCCTGTCCGTCGTCCGTTTGTCCTTCCTTTGTCAGTTGGTAACGGTCCCATGTCCCTTCACTGTCCCTTGTACGCGCACCACTCCATACTCCGCCTCAGCGGTGAGGCATGCGGCTTAGTTAATCATCATTTTTTTTTTTTTTATTTATTCTTAACCAAAAGAAAGCAAAACAAAAAAAAGGTACTTAGCTGCGGCTCAATGGTGCTCCGTTGCAGCAATCTTCTTTACCTCATCCTGACTTCGTGTCATCACACTGGCAAGAGGCCTTCACACATGTATTTTGGTGCAATGACATTTAGATGTTGGCGTGTATACAGGCAACAACCGCAGCACAATCAATTAAAACCGTATGAGAATGTAGGTCTGATCTGCCTACTGAGATGACATCCACTTGACGGAATAAAAAACGTTTTTTTTCTTTTTTTTCGTCACCCAGGATTGCTAAATACCCTCATCGGCAACCGAGCAGATAAGCGCGCTAGGGCGTACTTAGTCATAGCTACATCGAATACTTAGTCGGTGAAGCTGTAACGTTTTCCAATTGGACATTAATGCACTAGGGTGCAGTCGTGGTTAACATACCCCTCTTCCGCCACTTCCTGCCGATCACTACTGTCATACGTATGAGATCACATCCTCTGATTAGTTAGTTATGTTAAGGACAAAAAAAACAGTGAAGGCGACAACCGCAGACAATACACATTTTTAATGGCACAGTGAAAGCCGAAAGGGCTCGTCGACAGAGCAATTTTTTAATGTGTTGGCCTGTTAACACGGATCTAACAGCGTCCGACTACAATTTCTTTCGTTCTCCTCATAACACTTTTAATACCGCAAACTTGACTTCAAAAATAGAACGTCCCACAGTTCAGTTTTCTCCCAGAAATCTCAGAAGTTCTGCAGTGATGACATAAGGATATTACTAGAAAAACAGACAATGTTTATCGATCAAAATGGAAAGCATTTGCTTAATAAAGTTCATTTAAAGGGAAAAGAAAAATTTTGTTCACGTTTTTTCATCAAAAGTCAGGCTCATATATATATATATATATATTATAACATATATACTTGTAAATATAATAAGCCCTCTATATATCTAAATATATAAATATAATTAAGCCCTCTATCCATTGTAGCTTTCAGAAAATCTACTAAATTTGCCTAACACATAACATAACCATAAGTAAGAAAAATTGAAATGCCATTCAAAAATTTCGGCTGTTTGTCTTCTGCTATTTGTTTATCTAGTGGAATTTTTATACCCTACACGTCTCGATACGTTTGTGCGGATATATGCAACACCAAGAAGGACTTGAGATAGGCCTACCCTTTACCGTATTTTCTTTCTGAATCGATCTAAACTTCCTTGTCCGTCTGTCAGGCCCCAAGTTTTGAGGTATTTTGATGAAATTTGGTAGACTTCGAACTTACGTTGACCCAAGGAAGAACGCCATTGAAAATGGTTCGGATTGAACCACATTCCCGACAATATTTCATATAACGCCTTATTTTGGAAATATGTTTTATGAATAACTGCACCTGATATAGGATATTTAATGATGAACTGTGGCCCGTGTAGTCTTTTGACCTGTTTTTGAATACAATTTAGATAAGTAAAATTTTTCGCATGTTTTATCTAAAAACTTTGTATTTATTTCCATGGCGAAGTATGTGCTAATAAGAAACAATTATCGATCAAGATGACAAATAATTGATTTAATGAATTAGGAAAAACAAGTATTTCAATAACAAAAGACAGACGGCCAAGAATTAGCTCAGCAAGCGGTCGAAGGAATAATCAGGTCATCCATATTTTCGACGTTTCTGCTTCTTAGCTTAACACGTGTTTTTTGATAAATCGCTCCCATGTTCAAGTCTTGTAAATAGCAAATAAACAAAGAGATTTATAAACTAATGCAATGAGGAACGTAGTTACATTGATTCACAGGCTAAGGCTCTCAAAATGTACATATATTTCATTTCATAGGATCTATAATACGTAAGGACCGACTTGACTTACGAATATAAGGAATCAATTCATCGATAACCTCTCGTAATCATATCGTTATTGGGTAAGATTAAGCTATCGAATCTATGAAACTTATTCAAGCTGTAATGGGCAGAAATAAACACACAGCCAGACAAACGCAGATCACTAAATCGATGTTCAGTTTGATGCAAAACGTAAACAATATGTAAGAGCTTGGATGCCTCTTCCTAACTATTCTACATGCATTTCTAAGTCTAAAAACAATATCTCGATACACACGCTGCGCTCTCTGGCTTGGATATAAAGATAAATATTTTTTTTTATTATTTTTTCCATATATCGCTTTGGATAGATAAATAGATAGTGGGTTCGTGTAAGCCAAAGCTGTATTAAGTAATACGAATATGTTAGCAACGATGTAAATGCGAAATCTGTGCATGAATCATAATGTAAAAGTTAAATGAAAGTTGTTGGAAAACACATACATCCATAATTTTCTTCTTTTTTTTTGTTTTGTTTTTTTGGTAATCAAGTGTAGACAGTTATATGTTGTCGCTTTTATGTGTAAAACTAAATGGGAAAGTTATCTGTAGGTTAAGCCGACAAGTCGAGGACCATTCGCGAGCGTACAATTGTCAATTCAATCGGCAAGATGAAGCAATTGCCTGCACTTTTAGTCGTGTATCTTAGTTTTCGTTGAGATAATATGTACGTACGTGTAATAATTAATGTCTAATGTCTAATCATAATATAATGAAAATGTAAGCCTTACCTTGGTATTTACAAATGGTCTGGTAAACTTTGAGTTTATATGAACATATATTTAACTGAAGAGTTTTTTAATGAAAGTGCTTCGTGTGGACGGACTTTATAAATACGAGACAAACAAACAAAGAGTCATTGACGACTTTCTTTTAATTGTTAGCGAGAAAGCAGTTTTCTATAGACATTGGCATACAGGCACATATACATAAATACACATTAAAATGTACTTTGAATGTGATTTTTATAATTACATGTCTCTCTATGAGCGAGTGTAAGTCCGAATGAAACGTGATAATAATTTTGGAACTTTTGCTTTTACAATGCAAATCAAATGAGTGTAAACGACTCAAGCTATCTGCAACATGTTCTAATAAACGAAATAAAGACAAATGTGAACGAGAGTACAAGGAACGAATTTAACTTTTGTTAATAAAATGGCGATGATTCCTTACGGAAATCAAATTTTATGTTGTGACAAATTAAAAGCCTGTACTTCTTTCTCATCCATCAGTACCTTGTCATATTTGTTTTTATTGCGATGGTGCAACAGTGTGTTGAGTATGCGCTTCGTAGGTGGATTTGAGGCAGAACCATCTTTTATTGTAGCGATTGATTCAAAATCAGCTTCTGAATCGGTCTAAGTCTAACGTTTTTCTCATCGATTACCCCGCAAATCCAACAAAATAATAGTATTATTTCATAAGTTCACAAGAGTTCATTTCAAAAGTTCACAAGAAGAGCTGTCTGACACATGATTTTTCATTTAAAATTATTTTTGTACCCATGCCCGCAAGGTCAGCGTAAAATTAAATTTGCCAAAACGTTGGCAAAACTCAGAAGAAAGTTTCCGAGACAAAGTATATGTATTTTTGATTAGCACCATATGCTGACTCGACGTAATCATGCCCATCTGTCCATCTATTGTAGACATTCTCATGATCCTAAAAATGAAGTTATTGGCTTCAAATTTGCCGGAAATATAGGAAATTCTTGCACGCAACTTTATATTGGAAATTGGCCGCAGCGGGTGAAGAGCACACTTACTCTGAATCATCTCTTTTTTTCGATGGCAATAAAAATTTGCTAACTGCGGCAATAAATCTATAAAAGTTTTCATTATATGCTACGGACAGTGTAGTAGCACCTGTACAAAAATGAAACAGATCGGCCATGCCCACTCTGTGTTATAGCGTATCGCAATTTTATTTTTTTTACGGAAACCTTTATAACGTCGTGAAGCAAGCTTCCAAAACCCCGTAAAGTCAATAAAATTTTGGTCACTTTCACATTCGCAATGCACCTATGCATGTCCGTCCGTTCATCTGCTCATCTGTCCGTCTGCGCAACTATGTAGCGTATTGCAAAACAATTTAGAAATGAGCGAAAACGATGAAAAATACCGACAATACGGCGAAAACTGAGAACATGTTTGCTGTTTATGTTCTCGCTCGTTACGCATAAACTGCAACAGGTACATCACATAAATTTTCAATTTCATTGCCGAAAAATACAAAAAATAAAATATTATAGAGATTGAAAATTCATTTTTTTCTTAGTCCCTTTTACACAGTGATGCGGTACCGGCCGAATCTAATGTTCTTACTTGTCAAAATTGAAGGCGTTAGCTTGACTGGGTCACCCATAAAAAGTTTTATTGAAAAAAAAATTATTCATTCCGCGCAAGCACTTAGAATCTCGAAACACGCAAACGAACCTTTTCAAGGCTTAAAGTTCGTCTGAGAGAATACAACTTAAGGTTTTCGAATCTAGGTAATAATACGAGTATGAATAAGATGCACATGACAAAATCTTTTTAAGACCTCCAAACAAAAAGCTTTTTTCATTTATTTACACGTTGTGAAGTAGAATAAGAAACAAAATTATGTACTATGTCAGCTGGCATTAGAGTCACACTTAAAGTACAAACAAGTTTTTCTTCTGTCTCTCCAAAAGCTCCAAAATAATAGAAATTCTCGTTTTTTCAGTTTTTGTTTTTAGTAAAAAAACGTGTTTTCGCATGCTAATAAAAAAAAAAAAAAAAAAAAAACGATGATGAGATGAGTCAAATGCCAGTAGAAACGTGACAATTGCCTTTTGAAAAACATTAATTTGTAAAAAAAATGTTTACAAACAGAAAAGGTTGAACTTTCTAACTCGATCGATTATTGAACGATTTTATAATATTTTCAACTTTTTGTTTTTAGTGATAAGTGATTTTCAGACATAAACCTTTCTTAATAAGATGAAGTTAATGTGTTTGGGAAATTTGCAAAGAAAGGGAAGATAAGTGTTGTGTTTGTAACACAAGCACACATAACTAGTTGTACTTAAGCCGAGTATAACGTTAATATCATTTTCTTGATTACATCTCAGTGATTTAGTGATTATGTCGTTTTTCGCTTTTCGCTTTTCGCTTTTTTTTTTTTTTTTTTTTTAAGCGATGCTTTTTAAGGAAATGTCGAAAATTCCATATTAAGACTTGTTTGTTTAGTGCTCTTTGCAATAACGCTTGCGCATGGGATAAATTTCGCAAATAATGTTATTTGACCTAAATACATTTAAAATGACCTTCAGCCCGGATTTCAAGATATTATAGTGTTGCATTTATTTTACGAAAGTAACTGATTAACGTAACAAGTTTAAATGTTAAGCAAGAAAATTGAAAAACAAAAAAACTTGAATAGAAAATTACAAAAAAAGAGTCTTCGGTATGCTTTAACGATTATGTGAATTGTTGATCAATGCGAATATCTGCGCATGTGTATGTGAAATAAGATATACATAAATATTAAACATGAAAGTGTTTATTCACATTAAAAGAAAAAAAAATAATAATAATAATAATAATAATAAAAAATCATACAACCAGTGCTAAGCTGCTGAGCAGCTAGAGGAGCCATAACAGTAGAGTTGCTAAAGTGAAAGTTCGTTTGAAAGCGCGATTTCGGACAATTCAATCAGACATCGCACACTTTAAATATCTCTCTTCATCATTCACATTATCAACAATGACTCAATAAACACACTACACTACTTATTATTACTACTTTCGTACTCATTATCTTTTATGAAAAGCGAGGTAAGCAAGCGTGCGAACGAACAAAAGTGTTCAAGTATGTGAGTTCTTCGAAAATTGCAGCTTTTCAATTAATTATTTTGTTATCAATACGTTTCCTTTAAACGTGAACTGCGTATATGGTACGAAACTTAGGAAATGGAAAGTTAATCCCCTCGGAAGTGATAATTTGTAACTTTGGGATTTACTTAGTAACTAACTCCTTAATGGGAAAATGTCCTCAAAACATCAGACCAATATTTATTTTATAATTTTCTTTTCCTTTGTTCGTTGAATACTTGATATGATGTCATCCAATAAATTCGTGGAACGACATATGGATGTGGCCATCCTTGACAAATCCATATGATTTTCAGGTACTATCGATCTTCAAACGATATGTATCATGACATTTCATTAATTTACAAGTCGCGATTGTATTAGTGACACTACTTTTGTTGGATGGCTTCGTCAATAGTCATCCTACAAATTTATTGAATGATACTTTATAGAAGAGTGCGGCGATCAAACAGGGATTGAACACTTTTAAAACGTCGTTCAGTTTATGTTTTTTTTTTTTCAGATTTCCCCCAAAAATTGATATTTCTGTCTAATATTATCGCACAGATCATCGTGGAAGCATTTCAAGGTTTAAAGTTTTCAACAAATTTCAAATTATGCGAGCAACGTTTTGCGCATAAATAAGTAAATTTATGCTAAATGCTAATTATTCGTAATGTAACTGAAAAATTTGATTCAAATGGTTTTGCCAACACGTAACCATTGTCAGAAACGTAAACAGACGGCCGAAAATATCGATAGTGTGAAGTGAAATATGGATTAACCAACACATTGCAGTTATCGTCCATTCGTTCCACTCCATTTGGGTATCTTTTATTGTTTTCTTGTTATTCACAAATTAAAAACGTCCAAGCCCCTTATTTGATCCCCGTACGCTATTTAAGACGTGGACAACTGTTCTTACATTGTATACTCTCTCTTTGAAGATTAAAGAAAGATTTTTCAAAAGCAATAATTTTTCAAAAAGCACAAGAAGTTAAGAATTACTTCTACAGATTGCCAGTAATTGGTATTAATTTTCAGTTTCGACTTCTCTAAGACGAGGGTGTTTTGATTTTTGATAAACTTGTTTCATAGATGTCGTTACATCTCACCGAGTGAGATTGTAAATAAAACCTCATTATATTCTACACCACCTGTGGTAAGGGGTATATTAAATTTTTGCGCACGTATAGAACACGCAGGAAGAGTTGAGATAGATCCAAGTTTTATTATAACGATCGATTGAAAATCAGTTTTGGGGTCCATCTAAACTTGCCTGTCCGCGTGTACGTCCTGTTTTCTTGTGTTATCTGCAAGACTTGATTTAAGTGTGTCTGTCCGCCTACCCTTCTTGCGTTCAGCCTACAAGCCAAAATTTTCGAGATGTTTTGATGACCGTCATGTTTTAGACACATGGACTGGGATGGGCCCGCTGTTACAAATGATTCGGATCGGAACACTTTTTCGACCATGTCCCATAAAACATTTTATTTTGAAAAGTCGTTACATGAGTACGTGTATAGTGGTGCAGGATATTTAACGCCTCGCACTTTAGCGTTTTCACTTGTTTTATTTTGTTTATTTTACGATCTTGCTTTCTCCAAGAATTTTTTATCAATTGCATACGATATAATGCTTGCCATAGATGTTTATAGAAAATCAGTAGCAATAGATGAAAAGTAATGGAAAACTTTTCGTACGCCCTTAACTACTTCCCGTCAAAACGGGGTTTTCAATTCGTTATGATTGTCACAATATATTGCTCATAGTTTCGAAGTACAGAAAAAGGTGAATATTCGATTCGAATATTACAAAAACGCAGCGAAACCCCATTCGCATACGATATTTATAATCACAGAATTCCTAGACCCTAGCCAGCATCTCTTAATTAAAAATGATGCTTTACTAACTAACTGACTTTGGGTTTAATAAACAAATATTCTAAGTTCTAAGAAAACTTTTTAATCTAACTTCACTTCCATTGAAGGAAAAAGTTAGCTCATTTTCTAGAACGAAGTTCATCGGAACAAGATCATTCAGACGGATACACCCCCATTCTGGCCACCAGATACTGATAGACACGGATGCTTCCAAACACATGTCTAAATGAGCCCCTCCTTCAACCCATTTGCGAGGAGTGCGATATATACACGGCAATCATTAGGGGCAACATAGCGGCTGATGCCATCTATATACCGAGGCCTTTTATTGCAATGTAGTGCAATGGTCCATTATGACCGTAGATCGATGGCGAAGAATAATTCCGATGGGCTGCCCTCGCGAAAGTGTTGATGCAAATTGAGGATATGTTTTCATTATTAGTTAGAAGCAGAATATTTGCATAAAATCAGATTTCAATCAATATCTTTCCACATTTGGATTCTTCAGGAACTTTTTTTATATCAGATAATATAACCATTATCGTCTATTAAGTTTACCTACTTTCATATTATAGTTAGCTTAATGTTTACTTTATAAATGTTAAAAAAAAGAAAACATTGCTTTATTACCAGTTTGGCCTTAATTAGCTATAATTACTATTATCCCGAAATATGTGTTTTTCATCTACGCGAATAAGTTATACTTTGCAGAGTAAACCGCTTATAGTGCATACGCTTTTTATTAATTAAGTTCGTACATGTGTAAAATAAATATTTAGTTTGAGCATATTAATGGTCATAGGGAATATTTACTCTCCTATTCATACCAGACGAGAGAACGAAAATAGTAGAAAGTATAGGCTGACCTTTCTGCTTTACACATAAAACACTTGTGAAAACATTAGCGTTAGGTAAATGATGAGAGCACGGATACCGCGAAGAAGAATTATTATTAATACAAATACAATATGCATACGCTATGATCTTATAATTGTTCAATCCAGTCTACTCGATCCACAACTAAGAAATTTTTATACCTTTTCATACTTTCTTTTTTCGCCGTTAACTTAGTTCGCTTCAAATATGCGGTGTACTATGAATGTGTATACTACTCCTCTGACTAATCCAGTGACTTGTCAAGAAATTTAGATAGTAATAGAAAATAGTATAAATAAATTTGGGGCCAACAATCGCCGCTATACAAATCATACAAATTAATGGTTACCAGTTTTAGCAAAATTATTGCAAATGTGTGTATAATACAATTTGTTAGGTGAAATTTCAAATTTGTGATAAATATTTATGCATTTTATTGAAACTAGAAGATTTTCAATTTAAACGAGCTGTAGATTCCTGTTATTTAAAATATCATTTTTCAAACTAAACTAATAATAACTATGATCTTAAACTTTAACACTAGAACTGTCACGTGGGTCAATATTGAAATTTTTGAAAAAAGAAAATAGCTATGAACCATGTAAAGACTAATTACCTATAATCGGGTTTTCTGTACGTGGTCTTCACATTAAAATTTTATTGCTAATTGTGGCCGTAATTATGAACTGATTGGGTCCATTTTCGAAATATTTTCATGGGATCGAATATTATAGAGAAAAATATGAAAACAACATCGACATTTTCTCAAGGTTGTTTCAATTTCGTCAATATTGCCAGTGTGAACGTAAACAGATAACGCCCGTTCTTTAACCCCACATTCCTAATCGATCAAAGAATCTTTTTGTCAAATTTTAGATTCTTATTTTCATTTTTGCGGTTGTAGCGATTCACAAAAGTTACGGAGCGAAAATTTCCCATAACAGTAGAGACAGGTATATGTAAAACGTCGACTGCTCTAGTGTTAAAAGATCCTCCCAATTTTCTCTTCTATAGTCGATAGTCTGCGATGTATATCGCTTGATTACTAAGCATTTTATTAGAATATTAAATCCGTGAAACTTTACTTGAAAAACTTATTCTCCCATATATTTTCCTGCTTCACAAATTTGTGGTTGGATGTGCTAGTTACGAAAATAGTTGAAAGCTGGAAATGAGAATGACTCCGATTCGTCCATTAAAGTGTTAAACGTTGAAAAACGGTTGTTTGATGTAAAGGATTACGCACACCTTCCCAAGCTTCACCAATGTGCATTTTCGAATGAAAGAATGTACGAATGAGCTTTAAAACTATTGACGCCCCATGAAATTAAAATTGGGATAGAGGAAGAAATTTGATTTGATACTAAATGTCTTTAGACTAGAAATTTCAAAGTTGCCGTAATACGCATATGAAGGGAATTTTATTATACTGATATCGGTACGAGATTGAAAATAAGTTATTGCTAAATACGAAATCGATCAACTTACATGTCTGCAATCCATTTCTTGTCTGCATCTATTACCACTTTCTTAAATGCTTTAAGCGGAGCGTAGCTTTCTCATTTATTAAATCCGATCTCGGAGTATGGAAGCATATTAGTGTTTGTAAGATACATACGTGTTAGAAGTAGTGTACAGTATATTACTTTCATGGAGCGAATATTTCCAAGCCCAATCTAACCGTATTCGTTTAACATTTTTCCATCTGGTGTTTGCCATGGCAACACCTTCAGGCAATATACTGTGAATTAATATCCGTTGGAAGTCGGTAAAAACGTTCTTGGGCCATATGAACAATTTTAATGAAAAATGGGCGTGACCAAACTAAACCGACTGATTAAACGGCCAGTCTCAATTGATCACCTAACAACTCCGGATTCCAACGGTCCAAAGTGGTGAATATAATGACTTAATAAACTAGTATGGAATTCTAGAGATCCAAAGTGGTGAATACAATGACTTAATAAACTAGTAGGGAATTCTAGCTGTCCAAAGTGATGTATATCAAAGACCTGCGCCAAGGCGAATATATAGCTTTCTCACTTGTTTTAACTCTAAACAAGTTTGTATTCGCATATTTTATTTATTCATATTCGGGTTTAGTAAATTATTCACATTTATATAAAAAATATTATGGATTTGTGTATTTTGTTTAACAGCAAACACTTAAGGTAATGTCGTCATTTCTTTTTCTATCTTTTGCAGGTGTAACTTAATTCGATCAATACAATAACAACACAGTAACTCACATAGAGGTGTGTGAGCTGCAAGCTCACAGCTTTCATTATGGGCCGAGTGACGGCAGTCAGTGGTTTTTGGCTGTCCGGACTTATATCTTTAATATCATTATGCTGTGCATTAGTCAAAGCTGGCGAAGATGTATTTTCTTGTCCCAATGGTAAGTTTTAAACATATACAACAACACATTAAGATGTATGTGTGTATTATTGTTTTTATTTTTTCTTCTGCTCAATAGGTATGAAGATAAAAAGAAAATCTCCTTCACATTGACATATTCATGTGTTCATGATTCATTTGCAATAAAATATCAAATTTCTTTATCATTTGGATTGTATTAAATGAAATCACTGCCTGCAAGTTGCAGGTGATGCGGTTTGCATGCTCTTATATGCATGTGCATGAAAAATATGCATATATTTATATATATATATATATATATATATATATATATATATATATAACAATTTTTTAATTTAAAATTTCAAATCCAAATCTTGTTATTAATGGATACCGTTTTCCGGACTGTATTACAAACACTTTCTTGCCAAGCGAAAAGTGTGTCTAATATTCAGAAAATTGTGTTAAAACTAAGCCAAACAACAACAAATATCATGCATTAAAAATAATAATAAAATAATAATAACACAAGCATAATATAAAAACAAGAAACAAATGGATTTCTTAACGGTACAACTCGCGTTGAAGCTATAAATGTAAACTTGCAACACTTGTTGGTTAGCTTGCTCAGTTGGCGTAAATAGTTGCCTTAGTATTAGTTGTTGTTTTATTTATATTATAAAATAGCTGTTCTTATGTATTGTGCATAAAAAAAAAGTTGCACAGATCTGCTAACGTCTACACACGCAAGTACAATTCATCGTTACTCGTTCTCGTCACACATACACAAATGCGTGTATGTATTGTGGTATATAATAGTTTTTTTTTTTTTTTTTTTTTTTTTTTTTTCAAAAATATTGGCTGCACGCTATATGTTAAAAGAACAGGTTTACTGTTTAAATCTTTTGAATTTCCTACATTCGCTAAATGCTCTTCACTTACACCACGTTACATTACATGCTCTAATCAGAATGTAGTAGAAATCAAGTGCTTTAACTGCTCGAAACACACAATATATGTAAAGAATAACAAACAATTCATTAAAAGATCCTTACATCATAAGCCCATCTGGTATGTAGGTGAATACGAAGAAGTATGTTAAAGATGAATCATTTCGTCTTTTATCTGTACCTACTTACCGAATTAGCGATGATTAGAGATGAAGTGATTAAAGTTGAAATTTCAAGAAAGTTTAGAAAAAGCCCCTTATTTTTTTTTTTTTTTTTTTTGATATTCCCCCCCATCCTAGATACAAGAAGCTATGCTTTGTATTCAATAAGAAATTTCTGTTCTTAATTGTTATAGAAACGGAAAGAATCATTTATTCTACATTGTATACTGACCATAACGTCTAAGCAATATTCAGCCAAGCGTGCAAAAGTTAACTGTAATTAACTTTAAGTATATATTTTTTGCTTTTTTTTTTTTTTTTTTTTTTAGTTAAAAGCACTCATATATATGCATATGTATGTATTATGTATAGAAATTTTCTCAAGAAAAGTTTTTTTGGTTTTTGAAATCTTATCAGTCATTTTTTTTTTTTGTTAAGTGAACCGACAAAACAATTTTTCTTCTCACTTTACGCAGCATTCATTCGATCAATCAACGAAACGACTTGATGGAATTTTTTTTTGTTTTGGAATTTTTGTATCTTATACGGAAGGCACGAAAGGATAATCATGCATATGGTAACTCTTTAGAAAAACGATGACCGATCATCCAGTAACAATAACTTGCGAAACATGTAGTACTTGCGAAAAGCGAACTATAAAATTTTTCATATTTGCGTATTATTTCTTGTGAACTTAAAATTCTTTTGCTTGCTTGTTTGCTTACAAGCTTGCATTGTTGGTCAGTGTGACATTTTTTAGTGCATGCAATTTGTTCTGCACGTAAATTGATTTTACTTTGATTTAATTTTTATTAATTGTCGAAAAGATTGTGCCGATCTTTTTAAGTCTTGCTTTTGAAGAGAAACGTAACCGGTTTGGTTAACTTCACGCACAAATTAGTTTAGGTGTTGTATTTACAGAATATTTTTCATTGACATTAAATCGTTCGATGCTAATTGTGAGTAAGCAAGAAGGCGAATATATTTAGTGGTTTGTCATTTACAGGCATTATTCACTATGTTGTATAGCTGGTATTAATCAAGGCTAACCACATCACAACAACGTTAACAAAAGCAGCAACAGAAAATACTCAGCTGGTGATTTGCAAAATTGTTGAAATTCCCAAAGCAATGCTTGTTTTGTAGCCCAAGACTTTTATTTAGCATACAAGAGTCATTCAATAACTTTACATATACGAGCTCTAATATATATACATATACACACATACATTTATATTCAGTTCTACCACACTACATATATAGTCCAAATTTTGCATATAATACATTGAAGACTTGATTGAATATTTTTTTAATTAGTTCTAAAGGTAGAAGTTACGAGAAATATTTACCTTCCCTCACATTTCATATGGGTAAACCATAGGAGAAGGAACAACTTTTTGACGTTTTCCCTTCAAATTTCAAATATATTTTCCTTATATTCGAAATAAATTTTACTCAACCAAATATGTACAATTTTGATCGCCTCTTGATAGCCTTGTGATATTTGCCATCCCTGCCATCACTTTGAAATGAATAGGATTTCTTCGAGATAAACTAAAGCAGGTGATACTGGAAGACCTCTTTTGAGATCAGCTTTAGACTGTTGAAAGGAATGTGAGGAGAACGAAGGCAAGATCCGGGGTTATTGCCTTCCCTATCGATCAAATTTACATTCTTCACTATAAATTGCATCAGATGTTAAAGTAGAGAGAGGCATCAACTGTTAATCCAAAATGAGTGAAGCTACGCGAATCGTTGCGTCAATCAAGACTACGCTGCCGTCCGGATAGCTCAGGTCGTCGTGGACTTCGATCTTAATCGCATGTTTTTGTCGTATGCGACGCAATTCTCATTTATATCATTCCCTTCAGCAACACGTATCGAGCTCTTTTCTATGTCTATGCTTATGAAATTATTTCAATAGTTCATTGTTCCACCTTGGCAGTAGTCTTATATGGCGCCTTGTTCAGTTTTGAAACTTTTCAACGACTATGTCAAGCATTAGTTGAACGGAGCGCAGCGATTTTTTAACATTGAAATTTGCAGAGAGACAACGACCAAATTACTTACATGCTGCGGAATTTGGAAAAAGAGTGGGGCAAACAGACGCTTTTGGATATATAATCTTCGAGGAATGAACGTTTGCAAATTACTGGAAGAGAATA
>CCAG010022451.1:0-22057 GCA_001077435.1 Glossina morsitans morsitans
GTCACAAATGTTGAAGCAGAAAAATTCCCTATTGGAAAGGCCGGAAAATAATTTCCTTTTCACCGTAAACAAAAAAAAAAAAATGATTTAATTTTTAGTGAAAAACTTCGAAATAATAATCAATGCATAAAATAAATACAAAGCGCATTAAGCAATAATAAAGTGCTACAAAAACAATAAAGACGAGTAGTAGTTTTCAAACCGTATACAATGTATTAAAAAGATATATAAAGGAAATAAAAAATCTAATTATTTCGTCAAAGGGATAATACTTTATCGGAAACGCACATAAAAAAATTGCAATCAGCCTCTTTCGAGTATGAATAATAACAAGTAAAAAGAGTCCTTGGTATTTATAGGAAGTACATGGAATACCTGAAAATGCCAAAAAAAAAAAATATTTCACAGTTTTCTATGAATCGCAGCCGTCTTAATGGCCAACAGTAATAATTTTCGCCTTGCACAGTCAAATGATAGTAAAGATATATACCGAGTTTCACGCTAATATCTAAAATGTTTGTATGTTTTTATATTGTTTTCATTGCGTATATATGCATAGATTTGGCGGAAGTGCCTTTTCTAATCTGATTTATCAACTAGACCCAGAAGCCTGAGATTTTAGGGAACTTAAATGATCCGACAAATGAACCAAACGGGTTCAACTAAACGGACTCTAATCCAATTTGCTTCTGGATTATTGGCATGTGTAATTTATTTCCATTTCGCGAGATTTTTTTATACAATATCACAAATTTTCTTCTGTTAAATCAAGATCAACTATAATGCCCATAATGCATTGCAAGCTTTTATTTTTCGCTGGAATATGGTTTTTGGTAATTTTCGTTAGTTTTTATTTATTTTTATCTGCTAAGGAATAAATGGTGATATATAAAGATGAACTTTTTCGAAATTTATTACCCAAAAGCCAACAATGAGGTGCAATGAAATCGATTCAATGACTCGTGTTCCATGAATATTCTAACTTTTCGTTTAAGCCATTAAGGAGAGTCATAAAATGATCAGGAAAGGAGTCTTTGAATATAGATTTTCTACAAATAGAAAGATATCTTTAGTAAATTCCGTTTATAATAAATTCTGTCAGGCAATCGTACTAACGTAAGACTTGACTTCTATATTTAATACAGATGAAATATTGTTTCTCAGCCTGATCTGATCTGACTCTGCTAATTAACAATTTTCACTTACGAATATTCAGAGCCAAAACATTCTGTTTTATTCTTTCTTGTATTTGCAATTTTTGTTCTGCGTACATTTTTTAAATCCCAGATCGCAGAGCCCTGATATTTGACGATAAGGGCGGCAGGTATGTTCTATTATCATTGCAATCGCAGTTAAGAGATTTCCATATCACAACATTTTAGTTTAAGTGCGTTGCATTTTTGATGAGTTTGCTTGAAATGACTATATAAAAATCCGGAATCGCGCAAATCTTTGCAGTTATTTGCTCTGCATCCGTAGACTCTATGATAGTCGGGACGAATTACTTGCACTACGGCTTGGTGGCCGCGATGCTGCGGCAGAATGGGCAGCGTTGAAAACTGCATTGCACATTAGAAGATCCTAATTCGTGACTTGAATCTACCACACCTTTTATCGCTGTGCATTAGAGTGCAACGATTTTGCGATCAATATGTTATCATACCCGATCGGGTATGTTCTGCTTCATCAACGCGAGCTGATTTCCACATCGTCTTCTTAAAGACGAAAACTTACCAAAATAATGTACACTTAGGGTTAATAAATGATAAATGCAAAGCAACAATGGTGACTTTTATAGTGCTATTCAAATCTAGGAACTCTTAATAATAACACACACACAAGATTTTCGCGCTCCAATATGGCCAGTAAGCAGAAGAAAACTGAGAAATTTGGAAAATTAAATAACTCCCTCTAGTGAGAATGTTTACTTTTTCTTAGTTTGAGTTCGATGCTAAAATAAACTTTAGGAAACTTCGGTAATTCCAAAGTTGACCAGCCGTTAGTAACGACATGATTCCTGCTTCTTTTACTAGTACTTTTCCTTTTTGTACGTTTAAAACGAGCTCTTTCACGTGCACACCTGTGTGTCCAGTATCCAGCCTGTTTATATTAGGATTTTTCTTTTCATACGAAACGCGAAATTGTAAATGTAAACAAACTTCGAATTTGCAACAACAAATATACAGATCTTTACTTTTGCCAACATCACCAATACACATTCACACGGTTTACCAAATATCAACAATTAGCACGTGCGGGCGAATGTAAACAAATTTCGAATTTGCAGCAACAAATACACAGACAGACCTTTACTGTTGAAATGTGAATTATCAATTAATCAAGTTCGAAATGTATGAATCTTTTCCTTGTTTTCTGACATGTTCAAGATGAATGAATGGATTAAGCCTGTTGACAAAACAAATAGACCAATATCAGGCCAGTAAGTAAGTGAGTTTTTAATAAGAGTTGTCCTTCCGGTATAAAACTTGATAGCAGAAATTAGGATGATAAGCTTTGATGTTTCCATTATGATTGTTATTGATGCTTCAATGACGTCCGTCTCTCATGCTGAGGAGTTATACATGCTGTAGTAATACATTCAGTTTTGTCTGTATTGGCTGTACAGGAATTATTGATTTATAAATTGATATAATTTTGGAAAATTTGCGACTAGACGGGACAAAAAGTTTTTTTATAATTTTCTCGACTTAGAAAGAGAAGTCGGCAGTGTTAATATAGGCACTTAGTTGCTTGAGATGGGTTTTGTTGCGAGCCCGAAAGCTTCCGTACTGCCGCTGTTGTTGAATTTTTTGCACGCAAAAATAAGTTGCTTAGCTGAGCCTTTTGTGTGACACTCCGATCTTATTTAAATAAACCTTCTCATATAAGTGATTGCACATGAGTATATTGAGCACTTAAATCTCTCATATGATAAAGTTGGCATAAGAAAGAGGCTTGAATGTCATCAAGGCGTGGATCTTGTAGAAGAGACGATCTTCAGTTGATATTGCGATTTCGCGATATTTGTCTTTCCAGTCTTACATGATATTATTTCCAGTGAGACGGAAGGCGTCTTTGGGGGGATATTTCATTGAGACAATTTCTGCATCAAGCCGAGCTTCACGAGCATGAAAACCAGCTCTTTCGTTTAGATGAAAACCAAAATGATCTGATATCCTTGCCAGATGACATAGTCAGAATTAGTTAACCTGTCATGAATTTTAATCACATGTTGTGAGATTGTGTGTATTTGACTTAGCAGGATTAACTGCTTGTTTGATAGTCAGAAGCTCTCTAAAAATTGAAGAAAGCTCTTGCGAAGTTTTGAATTTGCCGAGTAGTTCAGACGGGTACTGTACCGCTGCGATAAATAACACTTTTTGACCAACTAAGCCATCAGTGGGATAAATTGTGAAATCATTGTTTTGTTACGATCGAAGTCTTTTCCGACCTGTTGCTCGAAGACTCAAGAGTGGAAAATTTTTTTTGGTATTGACTATTGACGTGAAAGGATTTAAATCTATTTTGCATTTGCTTTGCACAGAGCCTCTATATATAGTAATATAGTGTTTGTTATTATTTATTTAATGCCATAACTTATTTTGGTATTAAAAAATAATTAATGAATTATTATTACGGTAGTTTATAATATTATTATTCGGATCATTTTTAAAAGGCAAGTCTTACAATTTATTAAGTGAACATTGTTGATTGAAAACATATCGACCGCGACACCGTTCAGAAAATATGTATTACGCTTTATTTAATTTTTTTTAAAATACAAAACCACTTTTTATACGTAATAAAACGAAAGGAGGTGGGTGAACCACTGCAGGTCCGAAAAGAATATACATATTGTTGTGGTCGGGTAAATCGAACGAAAGAAGATTTTTATAAAAAAATATAACGCCAATTAACAAGAATGTATCAGAGTGCTTGCAATGCGGCCACAACTGGGTCATGTGCACCTAGCACAGAGGCTTCTGAAAGGGATGCTGAACGTGCAACAGCTTTAATGGCAAAACAGCCACCAACTGCACGGATTGAACCGGATTATAGTGGTTACGATATCGTCAAAGCCACACAGTATGGAGCTACAGATAGAGTGAAAGAACTGATAAACGCTGGTTGGGATGTCAATGAGCCAGATAGCGAAACGGTGACACTGCTACATTGGGCCGCTATTAATAATAGACGCGATATAATACGTTATTTTTTGAAAAAAGGAGCCTTAGTAGATGCAGTCGGTGGGGAATTGAACGCTACTCCCTTGCACTGGGCCACTAGGCAAGGTCATTTGGGTTCGGTTGTTTTATTAATGGCCGCCGGTGCCGATCCACGGGTACGCGATGCGGAAGGCTGCTCTTGCATACATATAGCCGCTCAATTTGCTCATACCGCTTTAGTTGCGTATTTTATAGCTAAAGGTGTGGATCCCGATTTACAAGATCGTGGTGGCATGACAGCATTGATGTGGGCAGCATGGAAGGTGAGAAAGTGGATACAAAATTTAACAGAGTCAATTTGGAAATTTTTGCTAACTGTTGCAGGTCTGTGCTTTAGACCCAGTGCGTTTATTGCTTACTTTGGGGGCTAGCCCCGCTATGGTCGATTATACACACGGTAACACGGCTTTGCATTGGGCCATTCTAGCGCGTAACGCTACCGCTATCAATACGTTAGTGCTTAAATCTAAAGCTTCCCTGGACGTACCAAACCTGCGTGGCGAAACACCGCTCTCTATGTTGGAAACCCAAGCGGGTGCAATATGGATTAGCTCCAAAGTTATGGAGCGCGTCAAAGAGGCATCTCAATCATCGCTATATCGCCGTTCGTGGGTGGGCCGTCTTAAGCATGATAAACGGTTACGATGGTGGTGCATGGTAGCTTGCCCGTTCACCGCATTTTATTTAGCCGGCGTGGTATTCACCTTAAATACTTTGTATATCATAAAATTCTTTTTACTCGGTTGCTTATATGCTATCTTTTATACCATGGGAAAGACTCTGTTCGATGAGCACTTAATGGCTTTATTGCCGTTGAGTGTATATTTGGCCACAAAAGCTTGGTTTTACATTACTTGGTTCGTTTATATTGTGGATGCGGTATCATTTGGGACAACAATAACATTTTTCTTCTGCTCGTTGGGTTTGTGGGTGTGCTTTCTAAAATCATGGAAAGGCGATCCGGGAATAATACAGCCTACTAAAGAACAACGATTTAAGGTAGGTGTGAAATAACAAATAGAGACATTAAAAAAAAAATTCAAGTCTTTAGACTATTGTAGAGCTATCGGAAAGCGGAGGCATCGGTTTTGAACCTTCAGCATTTTGTTCGGGATGTTTGGTGCGTAGACCCATACGCTCCAAGCATTGCAGCGTTTGTGATCGATGTGTGGCACGCTTCGATCATCATTGTCCTTGGGTGGGCAATTGCATAGGCTTAAAAAATCATACCTACTTTATGGGCTTTCTATGGATGCTGCTTATTATGTGTACTTGGATGTTGTACGGTGGAACTTTTTATTACGTGAACAGTTGTAATGTACATATTCAGGGTAAATAGTCTAGTTGATGACGTTTTTCCTTCACACTATTGATTGATTGGTAATTTTTTTTTTTTCTCGGATAAAGATATTTTTGAAGATTTGCGCGCTATTGGTGAATGTAATGCTTGGATCGGCTGGGTTATGGCGAACTCCTTGCTACACATGAGCTGGGTAATATTGTTAACCATCTGTCAAACTTATCAGGTAATCTGCCTGGGAATGACTACCAACGAACGTATGAATCGTGGCCGCTATCGTCATTTTCAAGCGCGTGGTGGTCAAAGTCCTTTCACACGCGGTCCTATTAACAACTTAGTGGATTTTCTGGAATGCACTTGCTTCGGTTTGTTAAAACCAAAACGTATCGATTGGATGAATTACTATGAGTTTGATATGCATAAAAATAAAACCATTGAACAAGAGCCATTGCTGTGTAATGGCAATACAGATGAGGCAACATCGACAACGGCGGCCACACACAATTATCAATACGTGTAGGACAAAACGAATCGGGATGCGATGACACGTAAGTCACCCATAGCTAATGTTTAAAGGAAAAATATTACAAAATTATACATATATAAATGCATACAAAGTTGCGGTCAAAAATGTGAGAACTATAGTGTTTAATAACAATATAACAAACAATACAAACGAACATAGAGTACGCCCATTGAAATGCAAAAATTTGTTTTTTATGTTAAATAAAAATAAAACCCCGTATAAAATGTTCTCGATTCCATACATGCATGTGTAGGTTTACTGATTGATTAATTTTTCATTAGAATGGATGGATATAACTAAAATCGTTTTCTACAAATTCAATTTTATCTTATGTGAAAATATACGTAACTGTAATTGGACATGCATATTATATATGGCCCTAATTTTTGGCATGTTGTCCACGATGTTACGTTTTCAATAGGCATAAGCTTTACGATTCGCAGTTTTTAAGTTTGAAAACTAATGTTTTTTTCCTTTCATTAGATCTCAAGCCATTTTTCAACATTTCTTCGGAAATGTTAAGATCAACAAAAAAGGCTTTCTTGTTCTATCTGTAATATTGAATTTTGAATAAAAAATTAATTAAATGCGGAATGAAAAATTTAGCAACTGTTTTATGTTAACGCGACCTTACATATGCATGGGTGCAGATGAAATTATTACAAGTATAATAGATAATAAAAATACGAACAATTACCATTATTATTTCGAAATAGTTTTTTATTGTACGCCTAAAGTAGCGCAGTCATTTCAAATTTGCTTATTAAACATAATCGTTCTCACATTCATATCCATAGTTTTTTATATATATGTTTTATATGTATTTATTTACTTACATGTGTGTATATATATATATTAGCTATAGCTATCTGAAATTATCTTTATGTGCATTTATTAAAATACTTTGAATTAGTTACTATCATAGCAAAACTAAGCATTAAGATTTATGGCTCGATTAGTGCAAAATGCAAGTTATATCCTCAAATTCCTTCTCAATTTGTTGCAAAGACGTGAGTGATTGGTTATTGATTTGGTTGCGTAATGTAGCAAATTTTTGTTAAATTTTGATATCCGCACTACATGGCGTCAGTGAAAGATGGTAAAAGAATAAAAGGGAAAAGCGATTGCATCCTATGATCGTAACTTTTACATATTAGATTTATAATATTTCTACATTTTGTAAATTTTGAGATTTAAAAAAAAGGATCTAATTAAACATCATTTGCATATACATATTATTTTATGAATAATATGTAACTTTGAAACAAAAATTTTGAAACAAAAAACGTATAAAAATGTTGTTTAATTGTTGCCTTAAACTTTGCGCACGCTTGATTACGCCACGATGTGATATGTGGTATACTGGTATACTAATCGAACCATTAATCATACAATCTTAAAGTGCTATTATATCCGTCTTAAACACAAGATGGAAAATAGACTGTAAGAGATATAAACAAAAATGCTTAAAAAAAAATAAATAAAAGGAGAAAATCAAAACAATTAGCGGAATAGAGAAACGGTTTTGGAAATAAAATTTATAAAAATTGATATTTACAAAATCAAATTTATCTCTATGTTTATCAAGGGAACATATATAAATATATTTTCATAAGTTTTATAAAGTGCGTGTGAATGATTTATGAAAAGCTGTGGGTTAAAAGTAAGAAGTTTATTAGATTTATGCACAATTAATTGCGTAAGGAAATTCGAAAATAACAACTAAATGCAACACGCTATCTAAAAGACGAAATTAAATCAAATTTCAGATCATTCAGATATTGTCGATGTAAATTTCGCATCCGCTTTCGAATATTAAAGAAAAAATGTGCATTGCTGATGCATTTTGTCCATTTGTTCATTTATGAAAAGGCTGAAAATCGTTGCAAATTGAAACAAACGATAGGCACTAGTTGCGTAAGAAATGCCTTCCAAGAAAGTCTATGACAAAAATGAAAAATATTACTTCCCAAGATGCTCAACCAAAATCCTTTATCAACCAATTTCCAACTATTCATTTGCTAGCTAAACTTGCATGCGTACTGATGACGAAAAATGTAAACATGGAATAATGTCAAAAGGCGGGAAACTGCAAAGACTGCACAAGAGGCGATGAAATTGAGCTAATGTGGATAACATATAACGTTCCATTAGTGTAATTTTGCACACATGTTATTCGAGCTGGTGTTTAAGAGTCTTTGCGACTTGGGCGAGAAATATCGTATGGTCTACATCTGACATCTTGAGAGTATCACTCGCATAAGCCAAGTAAAACAAAGAGAGAAAAGTACGTTAAGTACTCAAAGGTCACTTTTTGCTTTATAAATAGTAAGACAACAACAAGGAATGAATATTTTTACCTGATTGAAATGGTTTTTGTTTCGCGAAATGTTTTATCTTTTATTTCCATCCCAATCCCAACTTCGTAATGAATTTTACGAAGACTTTCATATTCATTTAGATGATGGTAAACATGAAATGAAAAAGGTCGGTTAAATAAAATATTCATTTCATCTACGCAAAATTCCATAGCCATTCAGCAAGTTAAACCTACGATTTGATCGAAACTTAAGAAATTTAAGAAAAACAAGCACCGTGAAGACCAATACCTTCGCAAAGCAATTTCTGTCTTTCTGCACAAGACTACAATCGTATATACCGAAATAAAAAAGTTGAATGCTTCGAGAATGCGCGCCCGCTGCACACTGTTTATAATATCTATTCAGCAGAGTAGAATTTTACAAGTTTTGATAAAGACTTCGCTATAATTTGGGGATAAATTTCAGGCTTTATTTAACGTAAAACATTTCTTATGTTGTATGTCCTATGCGGGAAAAAGATGAACATTGAGCAATGCATAAACCCACTAAACAATCAATAAGCTCACGTTGTAAATATGATGTAAAATAAGCATAGAAAAGCTGTAGAAAGTGAGAGTGAGAGATAGAGAGAAGGAGAAATCGTGAAAAATTTGTGAATATTTTTTGAAAATCAAAATTCATTTCATTTATCCACTAACGTTATCTCTATTAAAAGACTTAATATTTTTATAAACTACCCGATGAATGTATTGATAACATATTATGATAATCTTTAATAAATGCATATAATGAAAAAATTAATTAATAAAAATGTTAAAATTCACTTACAATAGTTTGTCAACAACAACTTTTCAAATAAAACTCTTTTTGCTTTCTCTAGTTGTTTTGATTTTATTATTTACAAATTCATATCGCGTATGAAATCAAAATCTATTTTTTAATATTTATTTATTTTTTTTGTTGTTATATTTTATTGTTTATTATTAATCTTTTCAAATTGAAAGTGTTTAATAGTGTATATACGCATTTATATTGATTTGTATGTATTTATGTTAGAAAAGTAAAATCCAGACCACCTTAAGCCAACAAATAAACTGCTTTAATTTATTGCAATACAAATATTATGAGAACAAGCAAAATGGGTCATCGTATACCGATTCATAATTTATCGTAGAAAATAAGTCAAAAACAAAAAAATAAATAAATAAATAAAAGAAGTAAGAGAAGAAACAAAATGAAAAGTAAAAAGGACAGCAAATTTTTATCCATATTCATAAATGTATTTTTTCTAAGTCGTTTAGTTATAAGTTAAAAAAATTTACTAAGAAATCCTTAAAATAATACACACAGTTAAGAGATAAAACATTATGAAATAATTCAATCTAATATTAAACAAATTTTATTGTACCTACGTTTAAATTGAATTCTTGAAAAGATGTTTTTTTTTTTGTTTTAGAAAATTTAATCACTTTTCTTTATTTTATTGATTATTTCTCTGGAAAATTGTTTTCCAAAATTTGAAGAATATGTAAAAAAAAATTGTTGTAAATTACTTTTAAAAACAAATATTTAGGAAACATTTTTAAGAGTGCTTGCTGAAATTAATTTGAACATTGTTTTTATCACTTTATCATTTATTACCTTCTCGACTATCCAAAAAAGAAAAAAAAACTATTTATGCCCTTTTATCATCTGCTTGCTTTATACAGGGAAAAAAATCATCCATATCCGGCTATCTGCTATTTGTTGTTAGACTTTCATTCAACCTGGTAGATATTTAAAGTGAACGGCTGGAATTGAGTATATTTTCGATTAAATCAGGCAGGAAGTTAAGTTCATTCGCAAAGCCTGTAAACAGCAACAAGACAACTTATCCTGTTAGCGTTTTAACACGAAACATTTACTAAAGCTCTCATAAAACAATAAAGAAAAGGAAGAAAATAAAGAAAAGAAAATTATGTTTGGCTTTTTGCATCCACCGCTTATATCTCTAAAAAAGAAAAAAAATGAAATTTTTGATTGTTGCGTCTTTATTAGTTTTCCAAGGGATGAGGGTATACTGTTCGTTTTGCCAAAATCGAGGCTTGCCAGAAGGAAGCTTGAAGCATATATATTGCTCATAAGCATTAAATTTTTAATTGATCTTGGCATGTCCGTCTGTGTACTTGGTAAACAATCGCCTGTTGGAAATATTTAAGATATTTGATAACATTAGAAGTTCTTGCCCACAAGATGGGTCACAATTGAGAAGAGAAACAAAATCTCGCCTTTCAAGAGCAAAACAAAAGTTTCACTTTTGCTTATTACTCGTAAAAGCGATAATAATTTCTGCGTATTTTTAATGGATGATCCTACTGTACCAAAAATACAAAACATTGATTTCGTCAACTTAATGTAATAAATAATTGTTTCCCTTTTATTATCGAATTAAAAAAAATTTCGTAAATGCATCCCTTGAGCCATTTCGCACATTTTCACTGTTAATCAAGCGTACAAGATATTCGAAGGTTTTCTCCAAATTTCAAGTCGATTTTTTAACTTTTGCAACCAAGAAAACGTTTACCACTGATCGGTTTAGTATTTGATACTGATATCACGAATTTTACTTTGTATATGTATTTGTTTACTTTGTATACTAGTCCACAAAGTTCCCGTATGAAAGTTGCAAAAAACGTTTTGACAAAATCTCTGGGTGGTGGATACGAAAAGTCACAAATAATGCCGATTAAGAAACAAAAAGAAAAAGCTAACTGATGTCTAGGACTCGTCGTCACGCTAGTTATGATCATTTTATTATTCTAAATACCCTGCCCACACATATACATCTTGAGAATAAAGATATAGAAAGCAGTATGATATTAGGGAATGATTTAAAGGAGACAAGTATTAAGTTTCTAAAATGTATTAAAAGAAGATGAAGTATTAGATCAGCCATGGTTGCTGATCGTCCTCCACGTATTCTTGTTGAGATGTTTGTCAACGCCTATACGTTTTTCAAAATTAAAGATGACATTAAGATTGTCTATCTTGTCTATTGACAGCTTATTTTTTTTAACAGACAGAAAGAAACTAAATTTGCTACAGATACAATTACTTCGGATGGAAGAGTACAGGCGGCTTCAAAAAAACACTTGTGTGCCTCTTTCAAATGCATTATAAGAGCATCATATTTTCACAAAAAAAAAAAGGCAAAGAAGCGAAAAAGAAAACATAATGAACTGAGTTCAAGATAAAAAATTCTTGGGGATTTACGCAGATAACAATCATCATCTATGGTAGCCAGAAAACAAAGACGAATGTAAATTGTTTAATTATTTTTATGCTGTTATATCAAATACTTGTGAGAAGTTTTTGAATAGAATGTTTAATAACATTCATTATTAAAATATGCAAAAAGTTCAATTTTTACAACAATTTTTGTGAATTGTCCACGTCCGCTTTTTATATTGAACTGAACTTTACGATGACTCTTTTTAAATTGATATACGCCGCAGATCGTAGGTTGCAATTGTTTTTTTTTTTTTTTGTTCATTTTGGTAGGAAAACTTTCGAATCGGTTAACTTCGTGCATTTGTTTTTTTGTCCAGACCCAAGGTTGTTTGACGGACGTTTTCTTGTGGGTTTTTAAGGACATTTTTAATAACTGTTAGGAGATGTATTAAGGATTCCAGTTAGGTAATTTGACATTTCGCACCAGTCGTATTCTTCATAATAATTTAGCAACACTCCATCCATATAAGTGGATAGATTTAAGAAACTCTGTTTTCGTCCAAACGAGCCGCGCCCACTTACTACTAGCCTACTTCCGCTGCAATTAACAAAAACCTAAGCAATTCTTAAAAATATTTACATCTGATGGCGGATATTGAAAATTTGCGCCCCCATCGAAGAGAATTTACTTTAGTTTACTTACATTCCAAAACCCATTGCTAGCATTCTAATTCAATTTATTTGAAATTATGGCCTTTTAATTAAAGGTGTCGTGACTTCTTAAAAAGTCCTTTTACTGAAATGACTTTTTAGAACCATCTTCTCAAATTTCTCTTCTTTTCTCTTGGACGCTCTTATGACTCATTTTATTGAATGCAGTTGAAACAGGTTTTTAGGATTTTCAAAAACTATGTGAAACATTTCCCTTTTTGGTTTGTTATTTGAAAAGTGTCGAAACTGGAACAGAGAGAGAAAGAGAAAGAAACACCAAATATTATTGCTTTATAAATACTAAATTGTTTTTAAACTTCTGAATAACAAAATTTAAACTTCAAGATTTTTATAACAATAAATTTAAACATTAATGTTAAAGGCGTAATTGATATGAAATTAGAATATATAAAAAAAATTCGCTTGCAAAAATAACAAAGAAAAACAACAAACAGTATCTTATTTGGAGAAAATTGGTAAACCCGTTTTCTCTTTTAAGTCCTCTCGTTAAGAATATATATATATATACACTTTAGCACTAATGTCTAGTCATTAAAATTAAAGATAACAAAATTTATAATAATAATAATAAATGAAAACACAGCTTAAAACGAACAATTTTTACAAAACTTAAAAGCACATACTTTTTTGTAATCATTTTTTATTTGTTTGCCTTTTCTTTTTTTTTTTAAAGTAACCAACGACACTTAAAAAATAATAAATGAATATTTGTTTTTATACTTATACGTATAAGTGTATATCAGAGATTTCTTTAAACAATATCAAATTTGTTACAAACCACGAGAAAAAACTATACAAAACAAATAAAAGTTTAAATTAAAAAAAAATAAGAAATGTTACTTAATTGCATTTAAATTTTAATGTAAAAAAAAAGAATTAAATCAATCAAAATTTAAAAACAAGAAACAGCTAAATATTTAGTAAAATATAAAATTCATAAGAGTGTGAAAAACATATTTTTCGTTTTTATAAGCCCAAACTCCAACATGGCGGCCGATATATTGTATTAGATTTGCCAAATGATTGTACCGCAGCTTAAAATAGGCGTCAAAGCGGTCCTATAAAGTACCTTTACATTCTTAATCAGCACGAATGGAGAACAAAGCTAAACCCGCAGTCTGGAAGGTGTGTGCCCGATCGATAGGTTTGATGCCTTCGGTCGTAAAGGCATCATAATTAAAGCAGAGTTTATAATCGGGCTTCTTAACTACTTGACTATACGGTACTCGAATATAAGACATAAGGAATATAAAACAAAAATTTCTCGTAATTTTTTACTCCAGTGATTTTTGTTAAACATGGAACAACATTTAAAGAGAAATCAGAAATTAGGAATTTATTTTATTGACTATAGCGCTGTAAATTGCGGGAGTGTAGGCAAAGCATTTTATTTTCATTGCCTAATTTCACAGGGTTTCACGACACAAAATCATACCAGTGAAATTGGACTTTATCGTGGATGAACCGAGTTGTTGTTTTTACAGGGCTTGGAATCATTTATTCACTACCTATGCAACCCTAACATCTGTGCTGCACCATAAATAGAAAATTTTAGTAAGCAGTTAGGGTGAATGTACCTCAAAGCTTGATTAGGTCTCTATTTATAGGTTCAAATAAGTAAGTAAAAAAAAAGCGATAACTCCAGGTAATGAGAGTCGAAAGTGTCACAATTTGTTCGTTTGTTTTTTGTTTCCTTCCCAACGAGTCTCTCTTGTATTACTCATTGTTGTAAATAAGCCGTTGAATTATGAACTTTCCGTAAGAAAAAATGAATTTAAAAAAGCTGCCACTTCTGCTTTATTCTGCTTTAAGTTTGAACCCACAATGGTGCGTGAGGTTAAAAAATCGCAAGTGATAAACGCAACGATAAGCCGCGCTACCATATTATTTGATGAGAAGAAAAGAGGAAATCGATGTAAATATAAACAAGAACATATGGTTTACGAAGTAAGAAATAAAGAAATCAACGAATATTTTGAAATCTATATGCGCCGCATCTTGGAAGTCTGATTCTTCGCGCAGAATTAAGTTGTACACATGTTTAATAAGACCAAAATTGAAGTACCCTTGTTCATTCCTGTCGAATATTTCAGATAAAGATCTCTTGAGACTTTGCATACTTCGGTGGCTATGTCCTCGTTTAGCATTTGGCGCCATGACCTACATTCACACTCTAAGTTTGGAATAAATGGCAAATGTTATGCTTTTGCCTGAATGATTTCGTTTAAACGCTAATGCCGGAAAACTTGATGCAAATCATCCGGCTCTACCCTTTCTCCATAATCTTATACTGTTTAACTCTTTTCAATCCTTCTTCCAAATCTTTCTTCAGGACCTTGACAATTTCATTATTCTGAAACACATTTTATTCAAAATTCGATTAATCCGCTAAATCCATTTTATTAGCTCTAAAATAGTTCCTAACAGGTAGGTTTCATTCATATATACTACAAATTAGATCTTTGTTACACAACTTAAACTATGATTGAACATATTGGACGTATAGTTCGTTTATAATATATCAAAAAAAAAAAAAAAACAATTGAAATAAAACTTTCGAATTTGAATAAACAAAACGTCTTCATTTCTTCCCATACCTTCTTCTGTTTTTGTTTATTTGCTTACATACAAAATTATATGATTTGCTAATTTCCACAAAGCCTTTTAAAAATTGATCAACATGAATTTCCTTCATAGCTTTAATAAAGCTGTGAAGGCTTATTGTGTCGAATCCTTCATTGGAATTTGAACTGAAATCTTTAATATCTAATATCGCTTACAAATTCGGTAGATTTGTGTTGAAATTTTTGGTACTTACGTATTAACGCTACCGCGCCAAAAATTCCATTAAAAAGCCAATAAAAAGCAACTTTGTTGGTTGTATGTTCACTCACGTATTAACTCCACCGCGGCAAAAATTTAATGGTTTAAAATCGAAACACTTTAGGAGCCAAAAAAACTTTTTTTAAAAATGAAGTATTTATAATGATTTTGATGGAAAATGAACCGATAAAGAATTCAAAATAGATTCAAAACTGTCTTCTTTCAATTTAGCCCCATTTTTGGTGTTACGAAAATGCGTATTTGGGATTTGCCAACAACAGAACGAGACGCAATTTTATTTTTTCAAGAGCGAAATATTTTACATGAAAAACGAATATGTACCAATCTTCACGACATGAAGCCTTACTTTGGTAAACGGAGCTTTTGGAAATGTAATCTAAGACAGTGTGATCGGCAAGCGGGTCTTAGAAAAGAGAACTGGTTTGAGTTAATCAGATTTACATTTTGTTCACCTTTGAGATTCATATACTGTTGGTGCGAGTACTTGACGTCAATTAAATTTTATAAGAAGCAACTTGACTTATCGGACAAAACTGTTATAGATTGGAACAATTACATGCGTGAATTATGTGCCTTAGATATGGTGAATAAACCAAACAAGAAGATAGGTGGACCAGGAACTTGACAACAACTGGAAATTGATGAAAGTTTATTTACTAAACGTAAAAATAATTGTGGTCGATTATTACCTGAACAGTAAGTGCTTGGTGGCATATGTAGAGAAACAAAGGATTCATTTATTGTCACTGTTCCTGGTAGAACTGATTCCACCCTTCTTGATAAAATTATTGAAAACATTGCAGATGGTACCACAATTTATTCTGACAATTGGAAACGTTATCAAACAAATAGAATAGAAATAAACAGATTTCATCACGCTAAAGTTAATCATAAATACAATTTTGTTGATTCTGATGCAGGAGTTCATTCTCAAACAGTTGAGAGAATGTGAGGCAGCGCTAAATGGAGAAATAAGAGACATAGGGGGACAGCCATCATCGTTTGGAATCTTATTTAGCAAAGTTCAATTAAAAGAAAATAAAGATAATTTTGAATCTATCTTGAATTCTTCATCGCTTCATTGTCCACAAAAATCGTAATCATCAAAATCATAATAAATACTTCAGTTTTAAAACAGTTTTTTTGGCTTCTAAAGTATTTTGATTTTAAACCATTAAATTTTTGCTACGGTGATGTTAATACGTAAGTATTAAGGTTGCTTTTTATTGGCTTTTTAATAGAATTTTTACCGCGGTGGCGTTAATACGTAAGTAGCAAATTATTATTCGTAATGAAAAAAAAGGATGAGTATTATAAGCAAACTGGTAACTTTCTGATAAGTACACACACAATTACGAAACTAACCTTTCCATACATGATAACAAAGAGATCGACTATTTCGATGTCTCTTTCGCACTTGTTATTGTTTTTTTGCAATATGTCAAAAATTGCTGCTCCATTTGACTTGTGTTAGCGTTAACCAGTGAATGCGGATATCACAAAGAATGTTTAGCTAAATATGTGTTTGGCCGCGAATTTTTGAAAATATCAATATAAATTTGAGAAAATAATGGAAGAGAAAAGTTGGTTCTGACGTACGTTCATTAAATCGTAAATAACATTTCTTGTTTTCCTCGGTCTATTTAGAGTATATTAAACGCAAGGCAAAGGCCGTCGCGGAGGGCAATCGAGAGCAAATTGCTGTTAGCTGCAATCACTTAGCTGATTTTTATAATCAACAAGGTAGATACCAGGATGCAGTTAAAGAATATCAGATGGAAGCAGAGATTTACGCTAAAATGGGAAAACATTTGGATACGGGGAAAGCTCAACGTATGATTGGCGAAATGTGCATGCTGTTAGGCGAGTTTGATAAAGCAAAAGATCACATCACTAACTATTTAAGTAAGTAAATGCTTATTGCAGATTTGATTCCATCTTTGATCGCAAACCTATCTTGGCCGTTTTGTACAGCAACATCTATTATTTCAATTTTCAAATCATTCGATTTTATTTACATTTATTTACATAATTCATATTGCCCACGACGAAGAGATTGTAAAGAAGTTGCAAAATACTGTCGAAGAGCAGAGAGCGTATACCACCCTAGGTCGAGCGCATCTGTTACATGGACAAAGTTTAAATGATGTATCAGCTTCAGAAGCTATGAGCCAATTGAAACAAGCAGAAAAATCCTTCCTGAAAGCTCTTCTGCTGGTCAAAGGGTAAATTTTTATTTGGCCATTTACGTAATAATACGATTTACATGTACTTTATATATTTTTTATATACTTTGTCATCAGATTAGCGGGAAAAATATCAAAATTAGAACAGCTTGATATGCAAGCTCGTTGCTATCTTAATATTGGTGTTGTCAAAGAGCATATGGACGATTTCGAGGAGTCGATTGCATACATAGAAAAAGCAATCAAAATAAGCACATCGAACGATATATTTGAGTTGACGCATTTGTGTTATGTTTCGATGAGTTTACTTTATCATGTTAAAAAAGACGACGCCATTATGTCTTTACGTTATTGCAATTTGGCGCTGGAAGTAGCAAAACGTTTACCACAAAAAGTGAAAAAAATCTGCGAAACTCTTATTATCAAGGGCGAAGTATTGATTAAGGAGGGAGATTTTGCTAGTGCTAAACAAATATTAACAAAAGCATATAAAAAAAACACGCCAGACGAAAACGATCGGAAGAATATTGAAAAAACACTTAAAATTGGTGAGATGAACTGCAAATAGTAGCGAATATATTTGTAGACGACACGGGATACTTTGGATCGAAAGGTTTTGGAATTCTTTGGAAGCATTTAGTTATCAGTTAGTTAGTTATATATATGTTTAAATGTTTACCTCGATTTAGTCCGACTTCCAATCGAACCGAAGTATCTCATATATCATTTTTACTGGGAGCGCAACTTTTCTCTATAATAAAGCTTAATTCGTATTTCTTTGTATGCTCTCTTAGTGGCAAAAATTTGTCAATTGCTAGATGAGCTGATAGCAACTGGTATAGTGGACTATAGCAAACGTAAAAATTTATTTGAAAAATTGGGGGATGGCTGTTGTCATTTGGGAAATTATTCGAAAGCGTTAGAATACTATCATAAAATGCTTGAGTGTGCTGAACTAAACAATGAATCCGGTAAATCGCTAATCCCCATCTACGTTAGCTTGTATCAGACATACAAAGATAATAAACAATATGAGCACGCTTTAGAATATTTGCGCAAGGAGTATGAACTCAATAAAGACGAGCCAACCGAAGCATTTTCAACATTATGTGCCATTGCTGATATATACGAGATGCAACTACAATCATTTTGGGCCATCCAAGACATTTTGCAACAGGCAAAAGAATACGTTCCTCGGTGTGGAGATGAAAAAACTAAATTGGAGAAAATCATATATTCCCGACTACGAAAGTTACAAATAAAACATGACATGCACAGTTTGGCTGATGAATTATTACAGGAAGCCACCAGCAAAGGTATATACGCTGAATTCATTTCCATATTTGAAAAAAAATATCAATTTCCCTTGTTATCATTTGTAATAAGGCGTTGATCTTCAAAGTACAGCTGATGACACCGATACCGAATCGGAATTCGGTTCTACTGAGAATAATACCCCGGAATTAGGAGATGATATTTGCTTAGAAGATTTGACGGATTCTGACACTAGTGATTTGGACGAAACTGATAAACCTCGTCCGCATAGGGTAACGCGAGGCGTTCGTTCATTGACAATCAAACGCAACAATAAAGGCGAAACGCAACTGCACCAGGCCTGCATATCAGGCAATCTTGAGTTAGCACGACGTCTAATTGATCAAGGCCATGTGGTAAATGTACGGGATCATGCTGGCTGGTTGCCACTGCACGAAGCCTGTAATCATGGGTATCGCGACATAGCGGAATTGCTACTTGTTCGTGGCGCCGCTGCAGCCATTAACGACAAGGGTGGGACTAGCTGTGATGGAATAACGCCGCTGTATGATGCTTGTTCCAATGGATTTTTGGACGTAGTAGAGTTGTTATTAGATCGAGGGGCTGACGCAACTGTGAAAACAGATTTTGGAGAAACATGCGTTGATGGTTTGGATAAATGGCGTCTTTCCGCTACGCTGGTACAAGGCGAACAAGCTCAGTATGAGATGATACGAAGTCGTTTATTGAATTATCTCTCAAAAGTCGGTATAAACGCAACGCAGAAAGGCAAACCGTTGACAAATGCGTGCTCGGCAAAGCAATCTATCTCAGCCACTACGGAAACGAGTGATGACAGTGATCTCCCGGATGATGAACCTGAAGTCAGACCATCCACTTCTCTTCAAAAGCATTTTGAAAACAGAAAAAGTCGCCAGTCACTAACAATTAAATCCAAATTTGAAACTGAATACAAACATATTATTGAACAATTAAAACATCCCAATCACCGTCCGCCACCAGAAGAAGATACAACGTTATTTGCCGAGCGAAGTTCTGCTGGGAAACGGAAATCTGCATATCTCGGTGAAAATGAAGTTAACGAAGAATCATGGCTTATTAATGACATGAGGCCCGACAAAAAAAAACGTCGTTTTCAAATTACAAGAACAAGATCAGTATCAACATCTCCTACAAATGATATTCAAGTATCAACTTGTTGGAGCGATTTTTCTCCCCCAGTTCACGAAACGTTTGAAGATTCATTCCAGGACCATCAACATCAAAAGAAAAGTAAAAAATTGACATTATCACGGTCTTCGTCGATAAGCAGCAATGCGAGTTCCAAAGGTAGCCACCGTAATAAATCGAAACAACAAGCCTCATTGCTTGATAGTGGCTTTTGCCGATTCCGTAGTGAAAGCCCCTTATTACGCGACATTGATTCTAATGATAATGTTCATATTATCGAACCAGATTCCACCACCACATCGCTTAATGTTTTAAAATCACCTTTAAAGACTTCTATACCCAATTCGCAAGCAATTTCTTTTTTGTCGACATCAGTTTCATTTAAAGTGAAAGTTGAAGATGAATTCTTGTTAGTACCAATAGACAGGAAAAAGTTAAATGATGTTAATATACGTTGGCTAGCTGAGGAGGCGTCTAGAAGATACTACAAGTAAGCGGTTGGAATTTATATGATTTTGCTTCTCGAATAGTTATTTTATTTTTTAGCCTGGAAGGCTTAAAACCTTTATTACGCCTTAAAACTCTCGACGGATTTATTTATGCGGAAAGCGATCCTGTAACCGTAGCCTTAGAACAGAACGTATTGTTGGGAACAGTTCTTGAATGGGAAATTTGTCCATTAGCCCAGCGTTATGAAGAAATGTGCGATCATATGAAACAAGGTAAGAAACTAACAGTAATTATTGATTGTGAAAAATGCAAAAACTACAAAAATGCTATTATGCTTTCCAGCTATTGATAAACGAATTAAGGATGAACTTCTAAATGGCCAAATGTCAAACGCTATTAATTTGACAAATTTTTGGTTGAATCCCATGCAATCTAAGTCCGTTTTTAAAAGCCTTATGCACCAAAGCACCCTTCGGGTAATAATTTTAAGCAATAATTTTATACGAAATGAAGGCTGCCGTTACTTGGCTAAATCTTTATCTACTCTTAAGCAATTGAAAATTCTAAATTTGGAAGGTAATTTTATAACAGCTGATGGTTTAGAAATCTTATTAACTTCATTAGACAACGTAAGTGATGTGCGTTTGGAGCAACTTATTCTAAACCATAATCCACTTGGCAATAATGCGATACGTGTGTTGGATAAATTTTGTACCAGCAGTCAAGGGGCAGAAATGCAAAAACTGCACTTAGCTCACTGCCAACTGTCACAGTTGCTCGACTACGATTTGAATTATCAGCAGCTCAGCGACTTTGATATCAGCTTCAATCAGCTTAATAATGAATCATTTCGTAAATTAACGAAGAAATTGAATTCAAGTCGTTTGCAAAGTATAAATCTGAGCTATTGTTGTTTTACGCGGTCGTTGGGTGACGATTTTAGCGGTGAAAATGACGATATCGAATATGTCGAAAAAATTTCTCAATTTTTCGAGAGTGGCACTTGCGAACATTTTAAGCGAGTCTATTTGGCGAACTGTCAATTGAACGATATTATAATGTATAGGATAATTCAATGTTTAAGTAAAGCCAACGATCTGGAAATCATCGATATAACAGACAACGTAAAATTATCGACCACTTCTTTCCGCTTCATATTAGACAAATTTCCTAACCTAAAGAAACTTATAGCTATCAACTGCATTCGATTTGTTAGCATCGAATGTATCGAGCAAATAAAGAACATTCCAAGTTACATGAGCTTGTCGTTCATCACCAATAACGCAGAGGATAATCATAAGGAATTACTACATAGAATATGGCGGTCAATTTGGGGAGTTAAAGCTAAAATTAAATATTTCCAAAATAATGTAATCCTTTATACGAATGACAATGATTTTATTCAGTATTAATAAAAGTGCTATTTCCTAATTTTATCCAAAATGTCAAATTTTTATTTAGTTCGAGTGTAGTCATCGTTTTTGCCATCTTTATGACATCGAACGCTTTCCGGCCACTGAGAGAACGGCCAGGCTGTAGAGATACCGCAAAAGATGGGATTATGCTGCGCATTCCACGTAACAACGGTACAAGCATGAGTCATACAAGTCGTGGATTCTAACTGAGGCAATAGTAGAACGGGATGATATCTAGAGAATGTAAAGCTAGGAAGATGGGCCATTCCATTTGTGTATTTCCAAGTGCTTTTTAACTGAGCTTGCAGCATGTGGTCGAGCATTTTTGTGTTTTTGGCTGCATCTCCTCTATTAAACGGCTTCAAATTTCTCTACCTTTGGATCGTTCCCAAGGCTTTGGAA